>JAODAL010012609.1:0-94670 GCA_025379985.1 Phyllomedusa bahiana
CGTTTTTCTCGAAAACCCTAGGCTTTTTTCTCCTGCTCGGGTTTGTTAGCTACAGCCTTTTGGGCGGCACTCTAGTTGTTAGCCAGTATGTGTGGATCCCCCACGCTTTCCCGGCCCGGGGCGTATCAGCGGTGGAACACACCAATTTTTTTGTATGTTTTTTTTTAATATTATTTTGACAAATCCAACCCAATGAAGAATTTAATGGAAAAAGAAAAAACCCGGAAAAAGTGCGAGGGCCCCGGTCTTTTGTGACAATTTGCAGTGGATGTGGCCCGCTCCCGCAAGAGTAGTAGGTTTCATGGGGGGGTTTCCAAGTTTGCGGCAGTGTGCCCTTTCAAGGAAAAAGTAAAATTTTCCCCCCGCCATTGGAAGTAAAATCACATACATTTTTTGAAGAATTAAAAAAAAAAACATTCTGGAAAACAGGCAGTGTCCCAAATACCAAGGAATGCCCGATTAACAACAGGGTAAAAAAGTGGGCCAAAAGCGTTTCGGGGTATTATCAAGCTTCAAAGTGAAAAAAACCAACCACAGTATACAGTGGGCTTTTTTCCAAAAGAGTGGAACTTTCCCAATTTTCATCTTGTTCCCTTTTAAAACCCGGGTCTTATTACAAAAAAATGAGGAAATAGGGTGAAGTAAACTCAAAAAAAAATTTAAAGGGTCTTGGGGGACCCCAACTCACACAATTTCAGGATTTTTCCCAATTTTGGCAAATGAATTTCAAAAAAATGACATCTAAAAGAAGCCAAATTTTTTAAAGGATTAAAAAATGGGAAACTAAAAAGGGTAAATTTCCCGGCCTTTTCCCGGATATAAACTAAAATATATGAATTGGGGCGAAAAAACTCCCCATGAATAAACCCCCCACCCTCTTAAAAAACCCGATCCAATTTTTAACCGTGAAACCAGAAATAAGAAAATTTGCTTTGGGTCCCCAAACTTGACCTTTGACCCCCCAATGCAGATAATTTTAAAAACATCTCCAAAAAATTTCCCTGGGGGGGGGGGGGGGGGGGGGGGGGGTGGTGATACAGAAAATAACTGTTCTATTATAAAAAACCAAGTAAAAAAAAAAAAGCAAAATCGCCCCAAAAACGAGCGGGCCGAGGGGGTAGGGAAACACCCAAAGGAAGAAACATGTCCACCAGACAGTGGGGGACAAAAAATCAAAGACATGGATGTTTTAAAAAATCTCAACCCCTGCCCTTTAACATGCAACAAAAACCAAATCCTTTTCACTGGGACTAAAATTTGCAGGGCAAAGATAATTTCGATTTATTCACTACATTGCGAGACCTCACAAAAATTTTTGGGCTACTCACAATTCAAAAAGACTTTTTGGGCGATACCAACATCAGACACTGCAACCCCGGAAATTGGGAAAATGAACCTAAAACAAATTTCCCAAGGTCTTAAAATTCCAAAAAACAGTTGGGCTTTTATTTTTTTTTCAGGAATTTTAAACTGGGAACATTTTAAACTAAAAAAATAAAAAAATAAAGGACAAATTTCATCCCAAAAATTTTTCTGGGCCAAAATTTGGACTTTTATCCCTTTAAATTTTGAGAAAGACGGCCATGGAAAATTTCCCAAAAGTTAATAGAAAAAGGGGTTTGAGACAAATAAGAAAAGATGTTTTACAGGGGTCCATGTTCAATTTAAAAATTAAAAAAAACAAAAAAAAGCTATTCGGATTTGAAATCGATGACATCCGTGAAATACGTATGGCGACAAAAGGGGGTGGGTAGTGGTGCAAAAATAAAATCAAAAAACCAAAACAGTAAAGGATAATTTTGAAATCGGACACTACCACCTATAAAAAATTAAAAATCTAACCCCAAAAGTAAATTTTTAAAACCAAAAAATATTTAGGGTTTGTTTTTTTTAGGGGTTTTTATTGGGGACCCTAAACCCAAAAACAAGCAGAATACATCAAGAGGGACAATCCAATAACTCCGGTACTTACGGGGTCCAAAAATAAAAGAGCAAACTGACCCACCCCGAGGCCAAGTATCAGGCATTAATTCCTTTTCAGAGAGATTATGTGCATGGGTGGACTCATTATTAGAACCATTAGTAAAAAGGGTGCCGGGATATTTACAAGTTTAAGCTGCCCACGACTTTTCAACGTGGTCTCAAATCGGGCAGTCCCATCCTATCTCCACCTCTCAACCGAGCCAATCAGGCCTTCATGGGTCCCGACCCCCCCCATTTTAAAAGAAAAAATAAAAAACACCCAACCTGCAAAATGCCCTTTTTAGACAGCCCGTGAGAGTGGGCGGGGACAGAACCCCAAAAAGGGAAACACCCCCCCCTTTCCATTAGGCTGTCATAAGAAGGGCAGCTTTTAGTTTGGGGGTTTTTTATTTTTTCCTCTGAATGGTGGAGGTCGGTGACCCCTGGAGGGCCCATTGGTCGGTTGAGGGTGGGGTGGGTGGGGCTGCCGATTTGGGGACCACGTTAAAAATCGTGGCAATTAAAATGTTTTGATCAAGATATGTGAACCGAGAGTCTCAAAGTTTTTTATGTAGTAGATACAAAATTGCTTTCTTTAGGGTTTTGACGTGTGTATTGCCCTTTTTGCGAAATGTGCCGCTGGCGGGGGTCTGTGGTGTACTGTTTAAATTTCTGTGTGCCCCAGCCCTGCCAGTGGCACCCCGGTTTTCAAAAGTTTTTCAGAGTGTTTTTTGTGTGCAGAACAAAAAGTTATCTTGGTTAAATTTATTTTTAACCTTAGGAAAGGAAGGGGGGCTCCATTTTGGGTTTTTCTGTCCCCGCCCCCCTCTCACAGTGTCTAAGAAGGGCGCTTTGGGTTGGGGTTTTTTTTTTTTTCCCTCTGAATGGGGGAGGTTTTGGGGCCCCTGAGAGGCTGATTTCCGGTTGAGAGGGGGAGATAGGATGGGGGGCCCGATTTGAAACACGTTTAAGTCGGGGGCTTAAAAATGTTCTGAAAGATATGTGAACCCAGAGTCTCAAAGTTTTTCATGTATGAAGATAGATAAATGCTTCTTTGGGATTTCGACGTAGTGTATTGCCCTTTTTGCAGAAAGTGCCCCTGGCGGCGGTCTGTGTGGTCATGTATAAAATTACATGTTGGGCCCCAGCCCCGCCAGTGGCCCAGGTTTGCATTCTTTTTTCAGAGATGTTTTTGTGTGCAAAACTACGTTATACTTGTTACATTGATTTTAACCTATATGGAAAGGAAGGGGGGCTTCATTTTGGGTTTCTTTCCCCGCCCACTCTCAAGGCTGTCATAAAAAGGGCACTTTGGGTTGGGGTTTTTTATTTTTCTTTGGGTGGAGGTCGGTGACCCCGTGAGAGGCTGATTGGGTCGTTTAGAGGTGGAGTAGGAGGGACTGCCCCATTTTAGACACGTTGAAAGTCGTGGGGACTTAAAATTTTATCAAAATATGTGAACCGAAGCCAAAATTTTTTTTTGTATGATAGATAGATAAATCTTTTTTTGGGATTTCGACGTGTTTATTGCCCTTTTTGCAGAAATGTGCCCCCTGGCGGCGGTTTTGTGTGACAGTTAATTAATGTGTGCCGAGCCCTGCCTGGGGACCCCGGTTTGCATAGTTTTTTAGAGATGTTTTGTGTGCAAAAACATACGTTATACTTTGGTTACATTTTTTTAACCAAAATGGAAAAGGAAGGGGTGCTTCCATTTTGGGTTTTTTGTCCCGCCCACTCCAAGGCTTCATAAGAAGGGACTTGGGTTGGGTGTTTTTTATTTTTTCCTCGATGGTGGAGGTCGGGGACCCATGGATCCTGATTTGGCTCGGGTTAGAGGTGGGGATAGGGTGGGACTGCCCCCATTGAGACCCCGTTGAAAAACGTGGGCAGTTAAACATTTTTTTTTATCAAATATTGAACCGAGATTTTCAAAATTTTTTCATTATATAGATAGCAAAATGCTTCTTTAGGATTTCGACTATTTATTGCCCTTTTTGCGAAATGTGCCCCTGGGGCGGTCTGTGTGTGTACATGATAATTAATGTGGGGGCCGCAGCCCTCCAGTGGGGCACCCCGGGTTTTCATCGTTTTTTCAGGATGTTTTTTTTTTGCAGAAAATCGTTTTTAAAATTTTGGGACATTTATTTTAAACCCATAGGAAAAAGGGAAGGGGGGGCTTCCATTTTGGGTTTGTCCCCGCCCATTCCAGGTGTCAAAGAAGGGCGCTTTGCAGGGTTTGGGGGTTTTTTATTTTTTTCTTTTTGAAAAAGGTGGAGGTCGGTGACCATGAGAGGCCCGATTGGGGGGTTGAGAGGTGGAGATAATGGGACTGCCCGATTTTAGACCCCGTTGAAATCGTGGGGGTTAAAAAATGTTTGACAAAATATGTGAACCAGGCTCAAATTTTTTTCTTAATGATAGCATAAATGCTTCTTTTTGGGATTTCGAGTAGTGTATTGCCCTTTTTGCAGAAATGTGCCGTTGGGGGCGGTCTTGGGGTGTACATGTATAATTACATTGTGGGGCCCACCCTGCCAGTGGAACCCCGTTTTCAACGTTTTTTAGAGATTTTTTTTGTGCAGAAAAATACGTTATATTGGTGTACATTTATTTTAACCTATATGGAAAAAAAGGGGGGGGTTCCATTTTGGGTTCTGTCCCCCCCCCACTCACAGGGTCATAAAAAGGGCAGCTTTGCAGGTTGGGTGTTTTTTTTTTTTTTCTCTCTGAATGGTGGGGGCGGGACCCAGTGAAGGCCCATTGGCTCGGTTTAGAGGTGGAGATAGGATGGGACGCCATTTGAGCCAGTTTAAGCTGGGCACCTTAAACATGTTTGATCAAGATTGTGAACCGGATCTCAATTTTTTCATGTATGATAGATGCATAAAAGCTTCTTTAGGGGTTTCGACGTAGTGTATTGCCCTTTTGCGAAAGTGCCCCTGGGGGGGCGGTCTTTGTTACATGTATAATTACATGTGTGCCGCAGCCCTGCATGGGGCCCATTTGACGTTTTTTCAGAATTTTTTGTGTGCGAAAAATATTATACTTGGGTACATTGATTTTAACCCAATGGAAAGGAAGGGGTGCTTCCATTTTTGGGTTTTTTGTCCCCCCCCCACTCTCACAGGCTGTCATAAGAAGGGCATTTGAGTTGGGGGTTTTTTATTTTTTCTCTCTGAATGGTTTGGGGGTCGGTGACCCCAGGGGAGGGCCTGAAATTGGGCCCGGTTAGAGGGGGATAGGAGGGGGGGCCCGTTTTGGACCCGTTAAATCCCTGGGCAGCTTAAAAGTTTTGGGGTCAAGATATGTGAACCGAGAGTCTCAAAGTTTTTTTCATGTATGATAGATCAAAAATGCTTCTTTTGGGATTTCGACGTGTGTATTGCCCTTTTTTTCAAAAAGTGCCCTGGCGGCGGTCGTGTGGTACATGTTAATTACAGTGTGCCGCAGCCCCCAGTGGGGACCAGGTTTATACGTTTTTTCAGAGATGTTTTGTGTGCAAAAAAAATTCGTTATACTTGGTGTAATTGAAATTTTTCCTAATGGAAAGGAAGGGGGGCTTCCCTTTTGGGTTTCTGTCCCCCCCACTCTCACGGGTGTCATAAAAAAGGGCAGCTTTGCGGGTTGGGGGGGTTTTTTTTTTTTTTCTTCGAAGGTGGAGGTCGGTGACCGTGAAGGCCGTTGCTCCCGGTTTTAGAGGGGAGATAGGGTGGACTGCCCGTTTAACCACGTTGAAAAATGTGGGCAACTTAAAATGTTTGTTAAGATATGTGAACGAGGTCTCAAAAATTTTTTAGTATTTGATGCAAAAAGCTTCTTTAGGGTTTCGACGTAGTTTTAAAGCCCTTTTTGCGGTTTTACAAGACACGGTTTGTTACTTAGGGCACTCAAAAATTTCCACTGGGGGGGAAGACAAATTGGATATTCCCTTGTATCGAAACACTGTAAACCAGCATCCCCCACGCATGGGCCCATATTGGCACTCCAAATCTTTATCCAAGTAAAAAGTCAATATTCTCCCAATTTCAAATTATTTGTGGATGAGCAATTTACTAATGAACAAATATTTTTGTTTGACAGTTGTTATTATTTACAAATTAAAGGATTCAATGGGAGCCAAATACTCGCCCCCTTGGGGAATCTCGTGGTTTTATGGTGGGGGAGTTGTATTTTTTACGGGGATAAACCCTATATCATCTGTGGGACGGTACGGCAGATAATCAGACCTCCCAAACAATTTGGGGGGGCGATGTATTGCTTTAACCCCCCTTCATATCTTATCTCAATAACAACCCGTTTAACCTAGTTTTCACTCTTGTCACCAATAAAAATCAAATAAACTTCTTGGATTTGGAACTCATGGGTAATAACAATCAAAAAATTATCACTAAAACATACCGTAAGCCTACTGCAGGGATTTCCCCCTAGGGACATTTTGGGAGTTTCCATTTCAAAGCCACACATAAATCCATTCCCATGGGCGAATATACACGTGCCAGACGTAACTGTACATTAGATGGGGATTGTGAACACGAAACTGACAACATCAGTCAAAGACTTAGTAATAGAGGATATCCATATAACTTATTACTCAATGCACATAGTAAAGTAAAATGTAAAAGAACAGATTTATTACAGGTCAAATCTAAACCTCTAAATTCTTCATCAACACACACGTTGGTACTAAATTACACTAAACAATATCAAACAATAAAAAACATTGTATTAAAACATCTCTCAATTCTCAGAGAAGATGACATCTTAGATTCAATTTTGACACGATACAGAATAGTATCACGTCGAGCCAAAACTTTGGGTAATATCCTAACTTCCAACTGCTTTAAATCTAAACCACATAATTCAAATTGGCTGTCCTGTAAGGGTTTTCATAAGTGTGGCTTACGTAACTGCTTGTAGTCCCAAGCAAAGATTTCACAGATACATCAGGATTAAAAAACATTCAATATCAAACAGTTCCTAAATTGCAATTCCAGCTATGTAGTGTACATGGCTACATGTTCTTCATGCCATGTCCACTACATTGGCAGTACGATTAGGAAACTCAAGACGAGATTCCTGGACCACATAAGTGATATAACTTCTTCTGCTGATAGAAATAAATCAGGGCTTACTAAACATTTAATAACACAACATAACTGTGATTTTTCCTCTCTTACAATAAAAGCCATAGACAAAATAGTCAATCCTCCAAGAGGAGGAGATACAGTGTGCCTCCTAAGAGATAGAGAGGCGTACTGGATCACTGTTCTAAATACAGTTCACCCTATGGGCATGAATATCAAACGTGAATCATTATATTATTATTGATTAGCATGGTAAAAGTAAGCGTAGTTTTTCCTATTACATAGTCACCAATACCACACTTTTTGTATGTCATCTTTTGATACGTTTAAAATCTGTTGTTTTTATTCATGTAAAGAAGCCTTGTTATGCCGCATAATTGCCTTTTTGATACAAAGTATTTCTTTTCTCTTTCACCCCCATCAAACATTCACAGTTATATCCTCACTGTGGCTGCGCGGGATCTTCCCTTGCCCATAGTAGTCTCTTAGCGTTTAATGCGCATGTCTGCATACTCGTCATTTCCGGTTCCGGAACGCCGGCCGGCATGGCAAAATACAAACTGTTCTCGATTGGTGAGTAGTAGATGCACATTTATACTTGATAATTCTATTGTACACTCTGTCCTTTGACTAGCATATATAAGCAGGCATAACAGAGGTTTCTTTATATCGCTATGAGTAAGGGCTTGATACATATGCCCGAAACGCGTTAGCGTCATTTTTTACCCGTGTTGTCATCTGGGCATTCACTTGTGAATTCTGCTGCACACTGCCTGTGTCAGAATGTTTTTATTTTTCAATTCTTCAATAAATGTATGCTGATTTTACTTCCATTGGACGGTGCTGGATTTACTACTTTTCCTTCCCAGGCTTATGTGAGCATCCAGTGAGAATCTTTGGGGAAGCGTTTGCACTGTTACAGGTGTGTTTTATATTATTTGCATGGGGTTTGTATATTTTGGAGTTTGATTATCTGGGGACTGCTTGTGATTAAGTTGGTACCTTATACAGCGAACAGAGCGCGATCGTCTTTTATATATACACTCTTCTCCCCTTTTCTCTCACCCATACACTCCCATCATGTTTGATCTGTTAGTAGCTTTTGTACAATGCATTTTTTGTTTTTGACTGTATCCTCTACATTGTAAAATGTGCCAAATATGTTTGTGCTACATAAATGAATATTATTATTATATGAGCCTAATGAAACAGGTCCTTTAACCCCTTTCCGATATATGACGTATGAGTATGTAATATTGGCAGTAGGGTTCTATGGAGTGGGCTTACTTACTGAGCTTTCTCCATACTCAGTCGGTGCCGGCTGTTACATACAGCTTAGACTTGCCACTAACAGCAGGATCGGAGCTGGCTGCTATGAAGAACTGTGTTGTTCCACCCTCCAATCGCCCCCTCCACTCCCTATGAGATAGTGGGGGTGCCAAGCAGTTGCCATGGCAGCTAGAAACCTAACAAAGGCTTCCGTAGCCGCCATGTTAGCGCTTCTATTAAGTAATAGAAGCGCTATCTTGGTACCCCCTTCTGAATTATCTATGTAATTCAAAAGGGAGTACAACTGATGGAGCCCTCTAGTGGTCAAGTACCCTAGGGACACTACAAATAGAAATGTAAAAATTAAACAAAAAATAACAATTTTAAAATAAATAATAAAATCACATATGGGTATGTCCTGGTGTTGGTAAGTTTCTATGCAGCCGGCTCTGTTCCCTGCTGTTAAACCTTTTAGATGCCATGGCGATCGTCTAAATGAACTAGAAACACCGTAACTCACTCTATTTGGTACACCTGCGGCAAGATCACAGGGTGTTGATCAGTTTCCGTGGCAGCTGGAAGCCTAACAAAAGCTTCCATAACCGCTATATTGACACACCCTTCTGCATGGTTTATACAATGCAGAAGGGTGTACTGACGATCAATGCCAAACTACCTGTTTTTTGGTAATTTCATATCCTCTGAAAATTGGAATAAAAACTGATCAAAAAATTGCATGTGTACCAAAATGTAACCAATAAAAGCTACACTTCAGCCTGGAAAAAATGCAATCTCAGTCAGGTCCATAGGTGGAAGAAAAAAAAGTTATTGGTCCCAGAAAATGCCGCTGCAGCTAAATGTAAGAAATAGAGAATGTTTGGACTTCTTTTCTACCAATACTAAAAGATAACCAGATCAGAATCCTATTGACCTTCAGTATACAGATAACACATTAATTATACCGAAAAGTGGATGCCATAAAAACAACTCCCCCAAAAAATGCTGCAAGTACTTTTTTTTCACATTTCAACCCCACTTTGAATATTTTTCTTCTTCCAGCAATTCTATGCTATGTTCAATGGTAGCATTAAGAAAGTACATATTGTCGTCTAAAAAAACACTTCATATGTCTATAAAGAAGGAAAAATAAAAAAGTGATGGCTCTTGGAAGGCGGGGAGGAAAATAAACGAAGATCCGTATTATTATGACCATCTGTCAGGAAGGGGTTAAAAGTTCAAAATATCCCCCTTTTGTCATTTTACAAATAAAAAGATAAAAATAGATTAAAAAGTTACACATAATTGTTATTGCCATAACTGTAAAAGTCAATCTAATAAATTATAATTTATTGCAGACGCTGAACACCGTACAAGAAAAAAAAATTCCAGAATTATTATTTTTTTGGGTCATTTTACATCCCCAAAAAATTGGAATAAAAAGTGATCAAAAAGTCACATGTATCCCACAGTGGTACCAATAGAAACTACACTTCAGCTCACAAGAAATGAGCCCTCATTCAGTTCTTTAGTGGAAAAACAATAAAATTATAAAAAGAAGATAGGGAGGAAAAAAAATAAAGCCAAAAAATTATGACTAGGTGGTGGGAAGGGGTTAATATATATTTCCAGAGGACATAGATGTGGTTGATATAAAAAACCTACAACTACTAGCTAAAAATTAACTACATGTACAATAGTGAAAGAGTGACACCTTCAGGATATAAAATTTAACCATGAAGGGTGAGTTACACTGCTTGTTCTTAATAAGACCAAATAAGCGTTCACAAAATGTTACAGAGATAGCAAATATCTATATTATATTAGTTTTCAACTAGTCTGAAATAGATTCATCTGAACAGTACTAAGGGTATTTGCAGACGGCGTCTTGGTTACGTTTTTGCAAACACATCCAAAATCATACAGAAAAGTGTAGTATGTATTTGGATATGTTTTCTGGACTGCAAAAATGTATCCCTTTATTTTATTGCCCAAAAATGCAAAAACGTATGTAAAATACTTATGGTCTGAACGATGATGCTTATTTTACATTGTAATCAATCACTTGAGCATTATTAAATATGCATTGGGATCCGTTTTTCAGTACGTAAAACTTACCCAAATACGCATTTAACAAACACTGTGTGAACACACCCTAAGGCCGTGTTCACACGGCTTATTTGGCCGCAGATTGGAGCCGTACTACGCGCCGGATTTGCGCTGCAGTACGGCTCCAATCCGTCCCTGTCATTACGGTAATCCACAGTTCTCTATGAGAACTGTGGATTCCGTCGCTCCTCCCCGCTCGGCAAATCCGCCGCGGGGGGAGAAAGTGACATGAACATAATTTACGGCGCGGACGCGCCGTAAATAATGTATTGTCTATGGGGCCAACGAGCAGCTCCCCCGCCATGCCCCCGCCCCGCGCCCGTCCCGCCCCTTATTCAAGCCGTAACTGTGGGCGAAAGCCGGCCCGCAATTACGGCTTGAATAAGCCGTGTGAACACGGCCTAAAAGTATAATATCATTAGGGAAAATACAACAAAAACATAAATTTAATAGTTAGAATGAAGTAGAATTAAAATTGCACTTTGTATCCCTAAACGCACACTCATTATTCGTTCACAAAGATACGTGCACAGACATGTACAAATTTGTATTTCTTAAATTTTCATTACTATATTTACTAAATTTTAAGCGTAAGAGTCTTACATTCTCATTTGAGTTTGATCTAATTGTGCATGGCACCTCTGCCCAAGAGAGGGCTGAGTGACCTGTTGTAGATATGCAGTGGTTAGGGCAGGGACTCATCTGGAAGACGTTCATTTTACAATATTACGAATGTGGTATGACACGCCTCAAGAATGCCCCCACATGTTTGGCACATTACAAAGTGTTGGGTCTGGTGCACAGTGCGCCAAACATACCCAAATGACATGCCATACACAGGGAAAAAGGTGGAATGCTCACTTTTGCCGCATCTTTCGCCAGAGCAATGAAAATTACCCGTTCATACATGTCGCCCTTTGTATTGATTAAGACTGGTGCATCTCTGTTTGCATGTATAATTATACATGCATATCTTTTTTGTGTTTACACAATATGTAGATGCATATATCTATCTGCTCTGTCACTATTTCTATACATAAGGATTTACAGTTAGCTATGGAAAAATATTTGGTATTCTTTATATAAAAAGTTAGGCTTTAGTTGGAATCCAAATACAGCTCTGTTATGCTCATGTTTTTCCATGCAATACATCTAGAGGAAGGAAGATCTCTACATAAACATTTAAAGGGATTCTTTACTGTAAGAGCAGTGAGACTATGAAACTCTCTGCCAGAGGATCTTGTCATGGGTAAGGGCCTGGGTGCATTTCTAGTGTGTAGTAGTTTGACAAGATAATGGGACTAGGATTCTAAAGAAAAAGTTGTTGATCCAGGGATTTATTCTGATTGCCAGATTGGAGTTGGGAATTTTTTTTTCCCTAAAATGAGGACAATTGGCTTCTACCTCAAGGGATTTCTGCCTTCCTCTGTAGAATAATGGGCTGAACTGGATGGACATATGTCTGTTTTCAACCTTATAAACTATATAACTGTGTAACTACATGTAATATTCTGAATTATTATTTTTACACTGAATGCATATTTTCAGGGTTAATTCACAATGCAACATATCTGTTGCAGATATTTTTTGTCTGTCCCATTCATCTAAATGGGAAGAAAATGCAGAGATCTATGTGGTTGCCACCAGAACAGAAGCATGAAGATGAAGGAAATGCAGAAATTTCTACAACAAATCTGCTGTATGTGAACATACCATAAAGCTTAATTTAACTTGTAGTAATGGATAATGGAGGGGAAATGAGGATGTGTTGGTGGCTTCATTTCACCATAACAGTCAATCAAGTTCTTTACTAGGAAACCTGTTTTATACTAAGAGGTTATACAGGTTAGGCAACTATTTAATGCTAATCTTGGCACTTGTGTGAATAATCTATAGCATGCTGTTTGCAAAATGTACATCATCAATCTACATTATCCTTCTGTCATAAATCATGTTATTCATTTTTCAAATAAATAATAGCTTTTCTACTAGGCTCACAAAAATATATTTTTAAATAAAGCTGATCGAAATTTTTAGCTAATTAGTTTAGGAAATTATTATATTGCTGAGCATGGTTGACCTGAAGTTGTTTTTTGACTGCATATACATCCTTGGAAAAGGCAGAAAAGCAGAGAAAGAGAGGCAAAAAGTAAGAGGCAGAGTATAATAGGCATGTACAGTAATTTACTATAGCTACAGGGTGGACCCCTAAAATAAACTCTAACGGTAGGCCCAGAAACAGCTCAACTGGTGGGCCCCTAGAATCAACTCCACCTGAGGGCCTAAGGCATCCAGGTCCGACACTTGCTTGGATGGAGAACCATATTTTATGCATATAAGTAAAAATAAGCAGTTAAGTTGAGGTTACCTTTCCAGGATCACTCTTAAGTTCACTTTCCAAACCTTTCTTTTCTAGTACATGTAAAACAGCATCATGAACCGTCAGATAAAACATCGATGTTTTAATATCTTTGTCGAAAAATTCACTCCTCTTCAATTTATCCAAGATACAACCTAGTGAGTAATAAGACAAAATGGAGAACATTTACTAATTCTCTCTAGTACTTAGAGAGGGCAAACTTGGACAAGACAATCTAAAATATGGAAAATTTATCACAGTGACTCATGCTGTATGATAAATTTGGGGCATCTACATATTCTTGTCTGACTGTATACCACCTATTTGTTGACTTAGCTTATGCTAATAGTTAGACCAAAGTTTTTGTCCCTTTTTAGTTTAGGCCACACCCCTTTCAACAAAATCCCACCCCTTTGCCTAATTATGTGTAAAATATCTAAAAAGGGTCTAAGACTCATACTATTATAAAGAAAGAGGATAAAGAAGGCACATATAATGGCTCACAACCTCAAAATATAATAAAAATACATAAATCTTTTATTGAGACAAATCACCAAAAGGAGAAGGCTAATAAGTAACTAAGGTTTGTGAAAAGTAATATTTAAACAGAACCAAATCCCAGCATCAAATAAATAAGACATAAGCAAGCATCCAAAACCTAGCCCAGAATATATTGATAAATCATAGTATAATGATATATCGGAAAAATATTTATGTCAAATAGATATTGAATATAAAGTGCCACAAATAGTGTAATCACAATGACATAATGCAATATCCCGGCATTGATATTACCTGGTTTAATCCTTAGAATTATTTTTCACTGTTTTTACACTTTTCACTCTTTTCATATGTCATTGTGATTGCACTTATTCACAATATCTATTTTATGTATTTTCTCAATATTTCATGTCATTGTGATTGCACTAATTGTGGCAGTTATCATTTTATATCTTTTTTTCATACATATTTTTCCTATATATCAATGAGGCTGTTCCTATGGGTGAGCAAGATGGGCGATCGCCAGGGGCATCGCTCACCAGAAAGGGCACTTTGGCCGGCGACCTCGCCTGGCGATTGGCCTCTGACTCTGCACGGCCATTGTAAAATCAGCTGCCCCTACAGGGAGGAGGCCGAATGGATTGTTACGCTCCTGCCTTCTGCTTTGTATGTACAGCACTCAGCTAATGCTGTACATACACAGCGGCATCTACGCTTCTGTCCCAGGAGATCCTGGAAGCTATGTGCCAGCGTATACAGCGTGATGATGTCACACCGCTTACACTGTTCACCAGCTCCTGGACCTGCCGAGTGGGGAGGGAACATGGAGAGTTGAGTTCCTTTTTTCATTTTATTTTCATTAGCTACATGGGGCAATGTACTGGCTACTACCTGGCTGCAGGGGGCAAATACCTGGCTACAGGGGGCACCTACCTGGCTTCAGGGGGCAACTACCTGGCTACAGGGGGCACTTACCTGGCTACAGGGGGCATAAAACTACCTGGCTACAGAGGGCATATAACTACCTGGCTACAGAAGGCCTCTACCTGGCTACAGGGGGCAAATAACTACCTACAGGGTCCTATGTAACTACTTAATAGGGATCTATATTTCTACTTATTGGGGGGCCTATATAACTACCTATTTACTTAATAGGGGACCGGGATACCTACCTATTGGGGGACCTATAATGCTACCTACCTAATAGGCGCTATACACCAACATAATTGAGGACTACCTATCTAGTTTGGGGGTGCATCTGCATATTGTCTTAGAGAATTTAACTACTTCTATATTGGTATACAAAACAAGACTGAAACTTGGTGCACAAATGGGAGTTCCATAGCCATTTGGGGGCACTTTTACTGTTTGGGGCACAAGGGGGTAATTATTACTATTTGGGGTGCGATATATAGGGAGTTTGTACAGAGGTAGGAATTGGTAGAGAAGTGCTGATAAAGTGAGGAATCTAAGATGTTTGTTTTGTAAATTCTACAGTGAAGAATCATGGCTGGCAGAAGACGCCATGGTAGTCTGGGACAGATGGAGAAGAAAAAGAGAACAACTCCTCAGAGACGTCTCCTGGGAGTCCCTGGATAGAACTTTACTTTAATCACTTATATCTGTGCAGAGCCTGTGTAGAACTGGTGTCTGCCACTGTATAGTCACTGTATGCTGGTAATGGTGATTGTAGTATAATGGTTTATATTCAGTAATGGTATTTTGAATTATTAAGTCAATATGTGGTGTTGATATGTGGACATGGTAAGCCAGTATTTTTCAATCACTATGTGGTGGTGTTATGTGGTCATAGTGTGGAGGTATTAATCAGTCACTATGTGGTGGTGATATGTGTCCATGGTGTGAAGGTATTATTCAGTTACTATGTGGTGGTAATATGTGGTCATGGTGTGGTGGTATTATTCAGTCACTATTTTCTGGTCATATGTGGTCATGGTGTGGCGCTATTTGGTCACTATGTGCTGGTGATATGTGGTCTTAGTAGGACATTGTTATTAGCCTGGGGTTCTGGTTTTGTGTAGAAGTGTTATTTGGTAACTGTATGACTAATATTTAGTAGTTTTATACGTAGCACATTGTGTTAAAGCTTTTTGTATATTTTGGATTTGGTTGATGGTGATTCACTGTGTTGCATCGTGGCGCATTATGTTATCAGAGTGGGTGAGGGGGAGAAATTTCTTCACCCCGCCCTGCATGCAATTTAGCCTAGGAACGGCCCAGATATCAAAATACAATACTTGTTTATATTTTATTTGATAATACTGGGATTTGCTTCTGTCTAAACTTTACCTTGCACAGACCATAGATACTTATTAGCCTTTGGCTTTTTACTTGCTTTTATTCTCCTTTTTTGGTGTTTTTTCTAAAAAAAGATTGATGTATTTTACTATATTTGTGGTTGTGTGCCATTAAATATGTCCTCTTTTTCCTCTTTCTTTACAGTATGATTTTATGACCCATTGGCAGCACACCTGTTTTTTTGTTATATCCAGTGGTGCCTTCATTTTTTATTTCTGATTGTATAAGACTCATAATAAGCGTGAACGCCATTTTGTCATGCTCAATTTGAGACAGGATCATACTACACTTGGAATGGCAAATATGTCCCATTGAATGTTAACCCTCCTGCTCTATTTGGGATTATTAGCTATAACTTTTTTTGTGATATTTTTTGCTTTGGCTATACTATCCTTGGTTCTATTGATGTAATAAATGTTTCCACCCTTCTGAAGCAATACAATTGATCAGCATATTAATATCATATGAGGTCTCATAGGACCCCAAATATATGTTTGTATGAAGAAACCTCATATTTCTGAGACATATAGGGTATAAGGGTTAACCAAGTAACAAGAAGAAAAACAGCAATAGCATTCAAGAGTATTGTACTTCTAAAGATACTTACCAATATTGGTATTAGCTAATTAAAAAAGATGATAAACTGCACCAAAAGCAAACAGTTGCAATCTCTAAATATAATTTTTATGTAGAAAGTCAATATTGTCCAGCAAACAAGACTGGGAGGTTTATACTAACATTACAGACATAAATCATAAATGAGTTAAGGGACACTCCCTGGAAGCTGTTAAACATATGCCTATTTGTCCATAATCCTTATTAATCTGGTAGATAAATAATAATGTCATCCTTGACCAGTCTCTGTATGTACAGTGGTTTCACCCCTAGAAGCATTCCTACTAGGGGAGAATATCTCCGTACATACACTCAGTAGAGCTTGTATGGCAGTATATGGGGGCTATGCAACTCTATATAAGGAATCTATATGCCCTTCTGTACAGGATGTGTGCATTGTATCTTTTTGTATAAATACTGTACATTATAAATGGAATTATAAAATTGGAAGTAACCCACAAAACGCTCTATCGATCTAGATTCAGGATCATGATGGAAACTGATGGCAACATTCACATGACAGGGTATGAAGATCATCACATTGTATTGAAAAAAATGTTTTTAGAGTGTGCACTTACTGTCAGCATTGGCAATGTACGTGTCAACTTCAACCTTGTTGAATTCTTTTAACATCTAAAAAAAAAAATATATTTTTTTTACATCTGGGTCAGGCGGTCATATTCACCTAAAATTTTATCATTGGAGGTGGGGGTGGGGAGGGGGGTAGGGCTAAATTTATACATAACTGCTATCTGTTTACCTATGCTGGTATGAAGTAATATTTTGAGGTTTTTGTGCTGTCCTCCGTTTATGGGTAATGATTTAAGCACCAAGTACCTTGAACATACTGGCTATTAAATATAGCTAGCACCGGATACTGTTGAGTGCATACCAGTTTTCTAGGTGGCTAGATTTGTGAGGCCATTATAAGATATTTTATATATTTGGATTTTAATGCATATCTAATAAAAGTTATTATTTTAAGGGAATTTTTTTTCTTTTTTCTGTGAGATAATTTTAGCGTCAATCTAGTGGATTGGCTGAACTATAGCCAAAGCAGACATATTAACTGCTATGGGGGTGAAGAGGTCCACAAAGGAGCAGGAGAATTGTACCTTTTGAAGGAAACAATAGGTTGGTTGCCTTTCTGTAATTTAGTACGGCTATATATGTCTGCCCCTCACCTCCTGTCTCTTTCCCCCTCCTTGTAGATTGTAAGCCCTCGCGGGTAGGGTCCTCTCTCCCTCTGTCGTGCCAATTGTCATTATCCCTTATCACTGTACTCGTTTGACTTATGTTTGTAACCCCCTCGAATGTACAGCGCCCTGGAATCAATGGCGCTTTAAAATAAATAATAATAATAATATGGGTTTCCTGATATATGGCTCTAATATTTCTACCCTTACTTATTGCTACTTATGCTGCTCTTTCAGTTTTCGGTCATTACATGATGGAGGCCCATTTCATATTGCTTTGGGGCCCTATGATTTCTAGTTACTCCCCTGGATACTGCATATGCAGTTTAAAAAAAAAAAAAGAATTGTTTAGTTTGGATTCATTTTTCCACTACTTACTGCTTTTAAGACCTTCATTCCAGACATATCGATAAATGACACTGTTGTAAAGTCCAGAATCAAGCTGTGAAGTTCTATTTTTGGAACTTGAATATTTAGTGGAAGATCCTCATTCCAATTTACAACAATGGGCAGTTCTTCTGGTGGCTCATCCAGCTCTTCTATTCTGTTATTGTTCAGTTCTTCATCATCAGACACTTCATAATCTTCTGATGTTGCCACCAAACCTTTCTTAAAAGTGAAGAATAAAGATATTTAGGAGATGTAAATTGAACCAAATTTTGCAAATAAAACCCCTTTTGGCTGTAGTCAGGTAGATAAACACTGCTGAATCTTGGGTCCATTAGAAGCAATGATTCTGAGTACCACATTCTATACAGAACATACTCTACTTTTAAATGCATAAAGACTTTGTTTTAATTTAATACATATGAGAAGCTCATAAAAGTCATTTCTAAAATACTGTTTAAAAATTTTCAAGTAGTAAACCCTCTAGACAAGTGATCTATTGAATATGCTGCAATTTTGGGACATACAGTATCATTAGACTTACTGGTGTCATACGCAATTCTCCCTTCTTCACTAATTTGGTTATTTTTCTCAGAGCCTTATTGCGTTTCCGAAGCAGCCACAATGGATTAAAACCAACCTGAAATATAATATGAAAGCTTCCATTAGGTTCTCTATAAGGTAACCAATCAATCTAACTAAAGAAAAAAACTTGAAAGTACTTACAGCAGTTATAAGTTTTTCTTTAAAGGTGTCAATATTTGCAAAGAAAACAGGAGATGGACATCTGAAAATTGTCACTCCCTTAGGCTCATATTTCTATTGACGTGAAGAATGAGAGTGTGAATAACTATACTGTATATTACAGCAGTGAACATAAAGGTAAGAATCAATATACTTACATCGCTAAAGTCTTTTTTGTCTTTATAGATGTCTGTCCGTCCAATGTTCGCTAACACAGCATACTTGGGACTGTAAAGTAATATTAAGTTGGATTTATTGCATTCTAGTACTTCTCTGTAATAATATTGGTGTATAAAAATAGGGAAGGAGACTGTGGGAAGATCTTTATATACATATACACACAGTGAGATCCTTTATGACAAGCTGGAGCTGAACAAGAGCTTGTGTGTGTCTGACTTGTAAAGAAATAGCATTTTTGGAATGTAAAATGCGCAAGAAGAATTTGCTTCTATGGTTGACATAAGCAGGGTTCATTTCCCAGCAAACAATAGTTATTCTGTGATAGTGATAAATAACTGAACAAACAGGGAATTGTCAGGGAGACTTGTTGAGATGGATTCATTTGACATGGTCTTTTCCAATATCTTTAGTGGGTTATGCGTGTGATGTGTAAAATAGAGTTCAATATGTTAAAATTCTATACTGATAGAGAAATAGTGATAAGCTTCAGTTGGTGTGTAGGATTTAACCTATTACTTACAATTGTACTCGGAATACTACTGTTATCAACTCAATTCCAACACCTACAGAAAGCCCGAGATCCAAGCCAAGAATAACTGATGCCCAGAATGTTACAAACCATACCACCTGTGAAGTACATGAGCATATTGGTTATTACATTATTCAGAAGGAATTTCACTTATGCTTGCACTTATTAGAAAAATAATATTGTGACAAAAATAAAATGAGGTTTATATTGTATGAAAAGAATGGTAATAATGACACAATACCACTATAATAGGGGTTTTTGAATAAGGCTTAAAGGGGTGTTTCTATCTCATTGATTAGCTTTAAAGAGAACCTGTCACACAGGTTATACCCCCCTTGCTCAGGACAGCACAAGCTAGTGACAGACATGTTTCCAGTGCTGTGTCCCTTCTTCTGTAACATGCAATAATTTCAGAGCATTTACTGCTGAAATCTGACGGTTTGCAGCCACCTCTGCCACAAAATAGTCCACTTAATTCATGAGCTGCCACCCACCCCCAGTTTGTTCACTGATTTCTACCTATTCAAAGTAAAAGGTTGAATCAGCCCTGAGTGGACAGGGCTAGCTGCAGGTGTCTGTGGCTATTACCTGCTTGAATAAAGCGGACCCATCTCAGGCAGAACAGGCTGAAAACTGCTAGATTTGAGCATTAAATGCTATGAAACGACTGCATCTTACAGAATAAGGGACACATCACTGGATGTCATTAACTTGTGCTGTCCTCAGCAAGGGGGGCATAACCTATGTGACAGGTTCCCTTTAAACATGTAGGCAAAGGTAAATAATGATTATTAACAAACATATTGCTGTTACAATTTTGCTTCACTTCAAAGTTAGAGCAGTTCTTATCTCCTGCTTATTCACATAAGCTTCTCTGGGTACTGACCACCTCTCTCTTCTTTAGCAGTGGTCGAGCTAGTGACGTCACTCCCTGCTGTGTATTTTCAGTAGGACAGAGTTTCTCAGTCTCTGATATTATCTTTCTACTGAGAAAACTTTATTAACCAGAGAGCAGCTTTGCATCATTCTGTCAGTTCTGCAGAGCACATTTATTTAACAATGTATCTTGGCAGCATGTTCTCTCTCACTAGAAGCTTCTTCCTCATGACAAATAAAGCTCTGCTAGCTCACATTCATACACAGACAATTTGCGTTGTAACAGGATTAGCTAGGGATAGGAGTTAGCAGAGCTAAAATATCAGTTATTGCTGTTGACCCGCCTACAACCTGTATCGGAAGTGGGAGCCTGAAAAGGCTGTGAAGAGTTAAAACAGCCAAATGGCAGAACCCCTTTAGTTACTCAATAAACAAAAAGTTATACAACTTTCTAAAAAACTTTGCATTTTTAATCCTCAACATTTTAAAGATTTTTTTTGCGGTCAGTGAATGAGAACACTTTACATTCAGAAGAAGCAAAACCCTGCAGACCTGGTCCTGCTCTCAGCAGAATGTGACCTAATTTGTAGTTAAATACATTGGCAGCAGTTGCACTCACTTATCTGCTACAATGTCTCAGCCTCACAGAGCACTGCCTAAACTTGATTCAGTTGGACCCTCATCTCAGCCAAGAGCAGGACTAGGCATGCATTTTGTCGCTGCCTCTTCTATGTTCATACCATGTTTGGCATTTACTGATGGTGTACATGCCAGAAAAATCTCCTTGTGCATATGCCAAACATATCCATATGGCTCCAGTTTGCCAAAGGAGTGTTCTTTTACTAGTATACATTGGTATACCTTTTTTTCCCTCTGTATAGGAAAGTGTAGTCCACTATGCTCTTCTATGTGGAGGGATACCATAAAAAACAAACATGATGCAGTATACATTTTTTTTTACAGTCAGAGCCTATGGGTGACAAAGGATATGTTGTGACTTTAATTTGGTGATACCTTTTGAAAGATCCTACCCATATACAGAAGTACCTCTAGTTACAATGGTCTCATGATACAATACGTTTGATGTACAGTGGTCTTTCCAGGGACATTATATCTTGAAACGACATTCAACATACAATGTTACATACACTGTCAATCTGCAGCACATATGATTGATGGAAGTTCCAACCAATTATCATGAACCCCTGTATTAGTGATGTACATATAGTGATTGTCGGTATAGTTGCGTCTCAGTGCAGTTCTACATGTCCTGTACTGCTCTTTACATGTGCTAGGGTGAGTAGATCCCTTGGGCACCAGTCGAGGGCCCCATTTTCTTTTCCTTTTTTTCTGGTACACTATATATAAAGTAAATGACCCATATAAGCTTCTGTCCTCAAAATAGAAAATGATTTTCAGCAGCTCTTTTTGACAATAGGAAGTAAGTACTTGCTTTATCTGAATTAGTTGTCTGCTTCACTTTCTTTAATCCTCAATCCTCGTTATGTTTGGTGGCATTTTGGGCTTTGTAACAAATCACTAGTTTCCACTGAATCATGGTCTCAACATACAATGGTCATACCGAAACCAATAGATATTGTTTGTTGAGGAACCATTGAATATATGTGATATGAAAATAGACTAAACAACTAAAGTATTCTAACTCAATAACTGCAAACAAAAATATTAACAAATGATGAGAAGATTCACAAAAATTGTGTAAAATAAAAAAAGTGTAAAAATGAAATGGAAAATGTTTGTGATTTTTGAGTAAAAAGTATAGGCCATATGTATGAAAACTGTCTAGGTGTAAGACTTTCATTGTTGCCTATAGCAACCAGTCAACTCTGCTTGGTTACTATGAGCAACAAAAAATGTCTTCGACCTAGTCAGTTTTCATACATGTCCCCCTATATTTTTTTACACCTACACATACCTACTCTTTGAAACACAACACTTTTTATACTAAAATATCTTTTGACTCTTTTACAAATATGCTGTTACTTTACACTCTCGCTAGCTTTTTCTTACTTTCAAAATGAGGACTAGTTATTCCTGGATACATTTCTGGTGAAACTGCATCTAAGAATTTGGTGCAAAGAAGATGCACAATTTTTGGGGTATTAAATGATTTATGATTCTTCCTTAAAGTCTTTTAAAAAGTTGGAAAATATTTAATTTATACTGTGAATAGGTCAATTGATATGTCGAGATACACAACAACCCTCCCCAGATCATACTTCTCTCGATTGAATAGAACTCGAATTACATTAAACTTCAGCAACATCCCCTTCAAGTTTATAATAATTATAGCGGCAAGAACTGCCTAAAATATTAGGACAACAAAAGTTAAAAAAGATATTCCTCTATTTTATGCATACACTCCAAGTAGGATTGGCTGTAGGCTTATCAACATTAAAGAAGTAGAAGAAATCTCCAAATAATCAATTTTCAAGCACCTGGCTCCAATCTGTGGCATGTGGGAGGGCATAAAAGACAGAATGAAAGTTAAAGGGTTTTTTGCCACATGAAACCTCAAAAATTGGATTATGTGGTGTGGATGATTGTGGGATGCCTCCTGTTTGTTGACACACAAGTTATTGCCACTTGTTACAAACTGAAAGGGACAAAATTCTTGGATTCTTGCACCTTTCAATGCTGCGTGTTCCAGTGGTTGGGAGAACAACTTTGAACTAAAATGATAGTAAGAGGCGTTCAGAGATTAACCTCTGTACAGACGGATTGTCTACGTCTAAGAATGCTGTATAGTGATCAATTCTGCATGGCTAGTAAAATTGGACATCACATCCCAAGCCTAGGGCGGCAATTAGCATGGACACAAACCATCAGAAGGCATTTGCACAACATTTAGCTATGAGCCAGGCATCCAGCTAAAGGTGTTCCATTGACCAGATGCCACCGCTCTCAAAGGCTACCATGGTGCACAACAACACAGCAATGGAAGCTGGAATAGAGGTGTATCCTCATCAGAGATGAGTCCCTTTTTTGTGTCAGACACAATAATAGCTGGAGATTGGTTTGGAGACCATATGGGCAAGAGACCTTTGCAAGAAAATATCACACCAGTCCTACTTCTGAAATTCTGGTGTGGGCTAGCATAATGTACGGTACACTAACTAACGTTACATTGATTTGGGATAGTCATGTTCACTACAAATCCCAGTTTTATATAAAGCAGTCCTATGGTCACCTGACAGAATCATCCAATCTTAACTGGTTGAGATCTCATCAGATGAATGCATGGCTGCTTAATATAAAATTGTGAAACGCATGCTAGAGTGCCGACGTATGACTCCCTAAAATATTTTGAGGGACATGTATGAAAACTGTCTTGGTCTAAGACTTTTTTTGTTGCCTATAGCAACCAATCACAGCGCCCCTTTCATTGTTTCAGAGAACTATGTAAACGGAAAAGGGAGCTCTGATTGGCTGCTAAGGGCAACAAGAAAAGTCTTAGACCAAAACAGTTTTCATACCTGTGGCCCTTTGTATTTTGGGTAAGACAATTATGTTATCTTATAACTGTGAATGGTTATAATGATAAATTGATTATACTACTGATGCTGATATGTTATACTGTATCATTGTTGAATTACTGTTTGTGGCAGATTCTGCAAACACTGATTTTTTTTATTTTATTATTAATTGTATGCTGTTTTTAAATAAAGATTAAGGGCCTCATGTATGAAAACTGTCTAGTTCTAAGACGTTATTTGTTGCCCATAGCAACTAATCAGTGTTCCCCCTTTCATTTAATATAGTGCTCTGAAAAAAATGAAAGAAAAGGGGCGCTCTGATTGGTTGCTATGGGCAACAAAGAAAGTCTTAGACCTAGACAGTTTTCATACAGGTCCTTCTAAGTTTCTTAATAGTAATATGGCACTCCACTTTTTTTTTGCATAGTGACATAGAAGACATGGTAGCAGGGTATGCTATGGTAAGAAGGCAGGCAGGTAGAGGCGGTATGATGCTTTGGGCAATGTGCTGGGAAACCTTGATCCTGGCATTAATTTGGATATTAAAGCTAGGAATACTGGTAAGATGTAGCATGTGATAACTGTAAAGAGTTGCAAAGGTGGTTCTGGTCTCCTCCAGAATCATGCAGTCCTAGGAGTACAAGCTAACTTCAGCTGCATCTGGTGAATGTGCAATACATAGATAAGGTGCAGACAATACACGTGGCACGTGACACATGATAATACATGTGACAAATGCCACAGATGCTGAGTTGTAAATCTAGGACAGAATGATTTTCATGAAGACCAGGAGCTTCTCCATGATGCTTCACAGGTAGCTCTTTTTTATTCTTTCAGGTTGAGTTTACACTGCATCAGTACTGTTGTGAGTCAAAACCAGGAACGTATCCTAAGCACACAAGAGGTGCAAATCTTTCCATTATAAATTTTCTCTGTATGGGTATGTTCACATGGTTTAATTGCGGTGCGCATTTTGCCGCGTATTTGCGCTCTAATACGGGCGAGATGTGCGCCGCAATTACGGTAAACCATAGCTCTCATAGAGAACTATGGATTACGCCTCCTCTCCCCGCTCGTACAATACAATTGTATTGTACGCACGGGGAGATAAGTGACATGTAATGACAATCTATGGGGCTGGCGGGCTGCCGGCCCCTCTGCGTAGCGGGAGTATGCGCCGATCAGTGCGACTCCCAAACACCGGGCGTAATTGAGGCCGTACTGTACGCCTCCCAATTACGCCATGTGAACATACCCTATAGGTTACACTCCTGGTTTTGTCTTACAAGTAACAATATCGATATTGAGCAACATACTGCCTTGTGAACTTAGGCTAATGCTGCAAAGTCCATTTTAGAGTCACATCTTTAAATTTTTTGGTTTTGGTCTTATTTCTTCATTTCTTCTTGGATGGGATAAAAGTAAATTAAAACATAATTCAACAGCAGCTAATAAGGTCTCTAAAAACATGTCGGAATTGTGCAGTAGTCTATGATATTCTACCCTAACAAAGACAAAGTATACAACCATTAAGCAGACCAAACGTAGTCACAAGTAGACTATGCTTGGTCTACTGAAGTCTATGGCTTCACTGTGGGTACACAGCACTTGTTTAAATGTGAAGGAGACCTAAGAGGTTAAATAAATTTGTTTTGAAAAATGTATATGATGGGTCTCTTTTAAAGTATACCTTTAAATGTAAAACTTACCTTTGGAAGAGGCTCCAGAAGATACCCAAGGGCTAGTGTCACTATTAAAACGATCACACCTGACAGTATACCGGCAATCTGCAGTCACAAAAAATGTATGTATTATATACATGTGGTCAATGTATCGTAACTATAATTCAGGTAGTTTACAGAAGATAAAACATAGCAATAATGGTGTCTCTAGAGATACTCACTCTCTGGCACAATGCAGCTGGGGCAGACATGTGGCTTCAATGCCAGAGAGATAGTTACAATTTGGATAAAAATGTCTACAACTTAAGGTCTCATGTACACAGCTACGTTATGGCTTGTACAAAGTTTGAGTTATCTTATACAGTATTATGATATCCAAGCTTATGGAGCCATACAATAATTCTTTAGGCCTCCAATTTCACAGAACTTCAGAAGTAATACAACAAATACTGTGTGACACCATGAAGGCTCTATGCACATAGCTGTATTGTGTTCCTGAGACTTTAATGATTTTACACTGCTGAACAATAGTTTTTGACACCAATGGAAATAACACTGTGCAAATCTGGAAAATCTAAGCTATGGTACATGAATACATTACATTGGATACAACTGGATACACAGTGGTCTCATTTCAGATCAATTGTGGTTTGTGGTCCCTGGCATTATATCTAATTTCCGTTACAGGCTCCATTTCAGTTTTGTAGATAGCAGAAATCTGCATACATTATTTACTGAAATATGCATGCATTTCTTTGTAAATTAGTGTCGCATTAGGCGTTAGTGGGAATTTTGCCGTAGCTTAAGTACAAAACAGATTTTTTTTTACTTCACAGAAATATGTCAAATGGCAGAATGTGGATTAAACCTATTGAATGGGGCTAATCTGCATCTATAAGTGTGGTAGAATCTGCTATATAAGTCACAATCCACAGCAGAAATCTTAGAGTATGGCAACAAAGCTTTATTGTTCATCAGCTGAGAACTTCACTACTTGGTTCTACATCTGCATTGTCTTTATGTACTAGACTATATAGCTGTAACCATGAATTAATCATACCAAGAGTTCGACATCGTATTATTTCTATGTTTTAGAAAATAATTTAACTGTTACCATCAATTAATAATTTCTGAGAATTATTTTCCAAATAGCAGATTTATGGAACAAGCAATAACTTTATACCTGGGTTTTGCCACCAGAGCTTTCTTGTACTGATGACCTGGCCAACGATGTACTTGCAACAAATCCTTTGAATGCTCCACATACTACGTTACATAGTCCAAATGCTATTAATTCCTGGAACAAATACATAAATATAAAGCTGGGTTTACACTTCACTTTTGGCTCTGTCACAGGTAACCGTGGAAAACGGTATCCTAATGCATGGCACGGCAGAGCCATAGATACCATAAAGTAAATCTGGTCTTATTTGGACCATCACTTATACATAACTTGAACAAGAGTTATTGCAGGACTGGCAATTAGACATGTAGTTTAGAATCTTTTAGAAAAAGTATCTTGTAGTTACCAATTCCTATACAACATGGAGGTAGCATTATATATGACATGGAGGCATATATAATACTCAGCATTGGCTCACTTTAAATTACTGTACAATCATAAGACATATAAAATACTGATCAGCTCTGTAAGGCTGGGTTCACATTGTGGTTTTTTGTTCTGTTTGAGACGAGTTTAAAAAAATTAATCAAGAATGCAAGCTATAACAACTAAATTATATTTTATAATTGACTCCAACTTGGAACACCTAGGTGAAATTATTATTACATATTAGTTATTTAGACCTAAGAAACACAAGGCGTTTTACGTGTGTCATTTTTCAAATGGCGTCTGGTGTACATTGCATAATAAACTTAATGCACCTAAAAAGGCGCATTGCGCAAATCGCGGCACATAGCATATTATTGGTAGTGTATGTAATGCGCCTATCGAGGTGCATTGAGAGACAGAGGCGCATAACATATCATTACTAGTGTATGTAATACACCTCAACAGGCGCATTGCGTTATAGAGGTGCATAGCGTATCATTTGTAGGCGCATTACAATGTGTCGTGCCCGGCATATAATGCCCCGAGTTTTGGTGTACGACAGTTCATTTACATTGAGAATATGGCGTCAAAAGTGTTTTTGGCACAAAATAGACCAAGAAACTGCCGTTTGCGTAGTGGGACATGTCGCCTTTAGAGCCATATTATTATGACCGTCCGTCAGGAAGGGGTTAAAGTGGTTTTGCCATTTGGCAAAGTCCTTCTGAGACCAGTTTGTAGCTCGCTACAAGCCAGCCTCAGAGAATGGAGAAATGACCATGCTTTTGCAGCTCTTCCCTATTCATATCTACGGGAATTCTGAACATAGCTGAGCACACTTGTTTGGGTATATTTAGAATTGTCCTAGAAATTAATGGAAAAGAGCTAAAAGCTGGCTGCAGGCGGACTGTGCCAAATTTCAAAACTACCTGAAGAAAATACAGAAGGCCACATTTATGAAAACTGTCTTGTTCTAAGACTTTTTTTGTTGCCCATAGCAACCAATCAGAGCGCCCCTTTCATTTCATATAGTGCTCTGGAAAAATGAAAAGGGAGCTCTGATTGGTTGTTATGGGCAACAAAGAAAGTCTTAGATCTGCATTGTTTCCATACATGTCCCCCAGACTTCTTTGTTTTAAATCCTGTCTTGGTTTTGGCTTAAAAAACTGGATCTAAAACACTAAACGTATGAACGCAGCCTGAAAGTATAATCTTATAATCGTGATGTATCGATGGATACTGTGATGTCTCAGCACAAGTTCTGGGAGAAGCTGTCAATCTCACAGAAGTTTCAGCCATGTTAAATTAAAATGTGAAAATTGCACTCACTATTGTCAAACACTACAAAATATATAGAACTTTTACCTGGTTCCCATCAATGGTATAATTATGTTTCACTGCATATACTTGTGCCACAGAAAACGCCACGGCAAAGCCAACAATACCAGTGGAGATAGAGTTGGCTATGCTTGCTTGGAACACAGCCTTGCTTGGAGCAATAGGAGCCTGAAAGCTGTGAAAATAACACATATAATTTTAGAATCATTATTAAGCATAACAATGATCACAACAGCAATCACCGTGTGATTTCTAGCATGTAGAATTCACTATTTTTTCCATTATTTTATGTTTTTCTGGTTTACATTATTAAAAAATTCTGTTAGTTTGTAAATAACAATAATTTTGGCTATATATAGTCCTCCTGCAATAGCATCACCACAATGTTCTGTATGGGGTAAATGGCTGAGATCATGTATGTGCTGTCATTTTGTAGCCAAATGTGAGCTCAAAAGACTAAAACCGAAGGGTATGTTCACACGGCTTATTTTGGGACACATTTCGCCACGTATTGAGAGTGTACTGCGCTCTAATATGAGCGAAATGCGCCCTAACCATTACGGTAATCTACAGTTCTCATAGAGAACTATGGATTATGCCTCCTCTCCCCGGGTGTACAATTAGATGCGCGGGGAGATAATTGACATGTATTTTATTCACGGCGCTTACGCGCAGCGAGTAATGACCGTCTCTGGGGCCGGCGGTCAACCTCCTGCCCCCGCACCGGCGCGAGCTCCCGAAGTCCCGCCGTAATTGCGGGGTGCACTGTACGCCCTGCAATTAGCCGTGTGAACAAAGCCATGCAGAGAAAAACAATCGCCGCAGACGACCGACCTGAAATTCAGTTGTTCAGAGGTTAAGTCTAATTTGGAATACAGCTGAAATGTGGGTTAGTTAAAAAATTGTATGCATTTCTTGTTGCATGCGTTTGTGATGCAGTTGAAAAATGCAATGCAAATGCATAGTGTGAACCTTGCTTATAGAGATACAGATGGGAAAATACCTGAAAAAATGCCACACCTGAAGCATGTTGCATTTAAAAAAAAAGGCTATAAACCCACAAGATACACCAAAAGTGAGGAAAAAAATGCTACAGTTTGCTTCATGTCAGTATACTTTGATAAAGAATCTATTGCGTGGTTTGAAATATATAAGTGATGCGGGGACTGGCACTATCCTTTATGTTTAATATTCTTTAAAGGGGTTGTCTCATCTCAAAGTTTCATAGGATGCATGAATGAAATAATGCTGCTTTGCTCTGTCACTTCCTGGTCAAGCTGTCTGTAATTAGCATATGAGCTCAGTGTATTCAGACCTCTGCCAATTAAATAAATCTCATGCTGTCAGGGCCAGGGAAGCTTCTGAGCTAAAGTAAACAGCAGTAATTACTTTCTTTTGTCTGAGAGATCAGATAACAAACAAGCTCTTACTGTCCTAAGTTCTGTGCTGACCTGTGTGATGATGTCACTCCCTGCTATCAGATAGAACAAACAGCAGGGGGGGAGAAGTACACAGGTCGGTCACTTGGGGAACCACAGAGAGCACAGAAGGTGATAAAATCATTTGTAGCTCCTTAACAAAAAAAAAAAAGAACAACTCAATATATTTTGAAAATGTCTTCATTTAGTGTTCCCAACATGTTGAAAGCTAATCTTTGTAGTGAGACAACCCCTTTAACTTTTAATGAGACAATGAAGATTGTTTTAACACTATCTCCATGAGTGCTGGATTTTCTATATCTATCTATTTTTGGATTTCTAACACCAGTTTGGAGTATCCTGTGCACCATGGTTATATATGGGGCAGTGTATTCAAGACATTCTGCTGAATGTAGCTACCACCCTCTTTTTTCAATAAATGTGAGACCTACGGCAGCAATCAACTTATTGGATGTTTTAAACCACAGAAAACAAATGATTTTGTTGGAGGAAGTGTTGGCCAGATGGAATTCTTTCCTATGGTCAGATATTTAAGACATGGACGACCCAATAAGAACAACTTTATACTTTTTGAAACTGCCTCTGTGAACAGTAATCCTCTAGATTTTTGGGGATTTATTGGGCACACACATACATGTTGGATAATCACTTCATTTTTATATAAGCATTAGGAAGTGTAATGGTTCATTTCTTTTTGGTTGTAATAAAGATCATAAAAGTACATTACCCTCTCTGAATGTGTCCAACAATATTTACACCAAATCTGTGCTCGAAATCAAATGCATAGGACACGCCAGTTCCAATTATTGTCTGTAAAGTTAGAAATTATTCAGATTAAAAGAGCACAAACATAATAATTTGTATATATTGCAAACATATTCTGAAGCACTTTACAATTTAGAGGGTAAAAGTGCAGACAAAAACAAACATTGCATAGCAAAAAGCTATTAACATATCAGACACAAGAAAAACTGGTGTCTACTGGTCAGTTCTAAATCTCTTTAGATGAGTGTAGAATGCAACAGTATGTATGAACCTGTTGTACAATGGTTCATGAATGTGCCGCATTGTAAGTGGTGTGCAGCATAAATGTGGCGCTTTTATTTTATTTCTAGCCTGCTACAATAATATTGGTTTGATAATTTTCTATTAATTATATATTACATAGTTTTAAATAAATTTTATATGATTTAATTTGAGAATAATTTTATATTATACAATTTGATATCGTTTTATAATTATCCTAAATGAGTTTTTATTACTTAAAAGGTATAAGTTGGTAAATATTATTATTATTATTTTTGCTCATTGTCAATTATAGATCGTCTACTACAACTTTGGGCTCAGCCATGCCCCATTCATAAACGCCTCTAATCTTATGAATCTTTCGAGATAACCCCACTAAGAATTGACGCATACAAAAGTGTCATGCCCACATGAACCAGATTTTGGTGTACAACCGTTCATACATCTGTTGCACAGGGGTACGACAGCTTTATTTGGCTCTAAGCATTCCAGAAAACTGGCACAGTCTGGTTCATATATGTCGCCTATGGTGTCTATGCTTTAATGTGAACAAGTGTATAGGGTGCACACACAGGGTGAAGTTCTGATTTAACAGAAAGCTCCTTTTAATTTCCTGCGTTGTTTGAAAAGGTGTTGGAAATGAGTAATTAATTATTGTGCCTATAATCTGCAATTTTCTGTCACAATCGAAACACCGCATCAAAACTGCGCCAACACTGTACTGCGTGAATACACTCTAGGCTAAATTCACACTGTTTTTTCACATGCATTTGATGTGCAAAATGCACTTAAAAAAAAAAATTAAGGGTCATATTTTTTTCAAATGAGAGCATGAACCATTCGGGCATATGGTTGCACTTTTTTGCATATTATTTGATGCATTCTTTGACATGGAAAAACACGCTTGTGCATGTCAATTCTATGAATTCACAAGTGCCATTTTTTTTAACTTGGCACCGACACACCAGTTTTAAATAGAAATAGAGGAATGTATAATGGGACAGTATTAATGAAGATGTTATACACCGAACATTTTGCCGCATATGGTGTAATGTGGCAAAATTTCTATGGTGTATAGGGTGTAATGCATCAAACTTTATATAGCAGTTTTGCATCAAACTTTGGTACATTCTAGTTGCATTAAAATGTGTTGTGCCATCTATAGAACAGTTTGCCAGCAGTTCTTTGGTGCAATATACAACCCAAAAATACTGCATGTGAATTCATAAATGTCGCTCTTAGGGAGATATGTATGATTGGGTTTTTCACCCTTTTCTGGTGGTAAATATGCCAAACTGAGCAGGCTACAACGTCTAATGCCCCTAACGAATATGTTAGGTGCATTGTTCGTAAGACTCGACACTTTTTAATGCGCCTAACATGAGGGAGTGTTCTGGGGGCGTTCTCGGGGCGCGTTGCACCACACTCATAATATTAGACATAATATGAATGTGGTTCGGTAAAACTAGGGAAGACATGTATGGAACTAGGTGGATCAAAGTTCATTTTCTCATCTATTTTTCAGTGTCAAATGTGCCTGAATGTATGAAAGTGTTTTTTGTATGTTCATAAATGGTGTCTAGAGGTCATTGCACTTAGAACTTGGAACTTAGGCACATTAGTAATGCACCAAACATATATAAAGGCTATAGATAGGCTGGAAATAAAAGAAAAGTCAGTAGAATAGCATGTCAGTGAATAGAAACTATTGCACTGATCTTGCTTGGTGATCCACAGGTCCCAGCAAGACCTGTGCTGTGCTGGCTGTTGCTGTATGTAGAATAAAGGGTTAAGAGCAGCAAAAATAAATTTCAAATTTTAATGTAGTAAAAATTATAATGTAAAAATCTGAACAAGATCATCAGGGGGTTATTTAATGTAAAATTAGTTTTAGATTCTATTAAGCAAGATCAGTACCATAGTTTCTATTTACTGATATGCTATTCTAATTACTTTTTTAAGGGAGACAGGTATGGAACTAGGTGCATGAAAGTTATTTTTCTCATCTGTTTTTCATGTATAATGCACCTGAATGTATGAAAGTGTTTTTTGTGTGTTCATAAATGATGTGCAAAGTTCATCACGCCTCACCTTTATGTTTGGCGCATTATGGAACTTAATAACATAAATAATGCGCCAAACATGTATAAAGACTATAAAAGAAATAAAAGAAGAGTCATTAGAATAGCATGTCAGTGAATAGAAACTATGGTAGTGATCTTCTTTGGTGAACCACAGGTCCCGGCAAGACTTATGGTGTGTTGGCTATTGCCGTATGCAGAATAAAGGGTGAGAGCAGCAAAAATAAATTTTATGTAGTAAAATGTAGTAGTAAAAATGTAATATTTAAAAATCTGAACATAATCAGTGGGATATTTAATGAAAACTAGTATTGGATTCTACTTATGTGAAATACATTTTATAGAATTTTTTTTTATATTTTTGGGATATTTTATATTTTTATATTAATTTTATATGATATCTTTTTTATTAAATTTAAATAATTTAATTTTATATAGTTTGATAATTATCAGAAATTACTTTTTATTATTGCACAGGTGTAGGTTGAGAAATATTGGATGTTATTTCCCATAACAGCAAATCTAGCTCCACTTTGACTCCTCAGGCTCAGGCAGACCACATTGAAATAGGTCTCCCTGTTCAAGAAGTAATGCGCCTAGTTTTGCCGAACCACATTCATATATGTGTCTAATATTACGAGTGTGGTGTGCCACGCCTGCAGAACGCCCCCGCATGTTAGGCTCATTAGAACGTGTTGAGTCTTACGAACAAGGTGCATTAGACATATAAGGCCGGCTCACTTTGGCACATTTGACACCAAAGAAGGGTGAAAAACCCGATCATACATGTCTCCCTTAGGGAGTATTTTTTAGTTTTTTACTTCAAGGTTATGCTCACACAGCGCACTGGATCTGTTTTTGGAAAAAAAATGCATTCAAAAGCGCTGCATAAATTGCATCCAAAACGCATCCAACATGCAGGTTCATATTTGGATGTATTTTTGCTGCAGCAGAAACGCACCCTATAGTTTTAAATATGGTGTCTGCTGTGTCAAACGGATCAAGAATTGACATGACAATTTTTTGAATGAATACGAAAGACGCATCACAAAGACACATGTAAACATGTATAGGCGAACATTTGTTTGAACGCCGATGCATGTTTTACATTGAAAGCAATGTAAAATTACACTGCACATTGTTAGATGCGTGTTTGTGTCCGTTTTGGGTCCGAAACACGGATCCAAACACGCATCTAAAAATGTATCCCAACATGGAGTCAACATGCTGTGTGAACATATCCTAACAGCAAGCACCCTTAGGCCTCGTTCACACGGCTTATTTCGCCGCGTATTTGCCGACGGATTGACGATCGTCAATCCGTCGGCAAATCCGTCCGAAATAAGTCACAGCCTATTTTCTATTGATTTCAATAGAAAATACGGCTCGTCGTTCACACGACGCGTAGTTCCGTTCCGGATTGCCGCCGCGGATTGACGACGGCAATCCGGACGGAAAAACAATTCACATGTCAATTATTTACCGACGGATTCACACCTACAATGATTGGAGATGGTGAATCCGTCGGGAAATCAGTTACAAATACGTGCCACACTTAGTGGCACTTATTTGCAACTGATTTTCAACTGATTTCAGAACGTATTTACGATCGGCAATCCGTTATAAATACGTTCTGAAATAAGCCGTGTGAACGAGGCCTTAGGGTACATGCCCACTAAGGAGTGCAATCATTTTTACACCCTTCTGCATTACATAGAAAAAGGGTGTATCAAGTTGATGGTTCTATTACTTCCTGCTTGAAGCATGAAGGAATAGAAATGATTCGTGGCAGCTATGGGATCCTTCATTAGGTTTCCAGCTGTAATTGTAAGCTATCAGTAGCCTGTAAGCTGCAGATTAATTTAAATACTGCAGCTGCGATCGACAGCATTTTAAGGATTAAAAAGCAGGGATCGGAGCCAACTCCATTCCCTACAGTGAGTGGCAGGTGTCTTCTGTAATAATCAGCTGGCACCGTCGCCTTGTATGGAGCGGTCTAAGTGAGTAAGCCCGCTCCCTACTCCCTTACCGGCATTATGAGATACCAGTACGTCAAATGTCGTGCAGGGGTTAAGGTATTGGATAACTGTCAGGCTGTTTATTAAAAAGAAAAGATACAATATCGCTCACCATTTTATTAAGACACATTCTTGAAGATCAAACATTTACTGCATAGTCTGATATTTAAAGGATATGGACACTTCTGCATCGATTTTTTAAATGTTCATTTGCTTTAATATACCATTTTCGGCAATTTTCTATATTGTCTTCCCTAAAATCAACCTATAATTTTGTTACTCTAGAATTTGAGTGAGGCCATTTACCCCCTGACTAGGCATATTTTAGTTCTTTTTAGTACATGTGGATTTCAAAACTACAACACTTTTTCACACTTGGTTATTCAACTAATTTTTTTTGCCTTTTTTCTCTGATACATAAGTCTTTATTTTTATGTACTTTTTACATTACAATTTTATTTATAATACCACAGAAAATGGTAAAAGTGTTCTAAAAAAATTGCTCTCCAAATTCCTCTGGGTAAAAACAAACTAAACATTTATTACAGCCCTAAGTGATAGAGACCTATGCGTTACGAGTAGCCTTTTTTTTTTTTACCGTTGGCAGTTATGTACAAAATTATTGATTGGTTTCATCATTGAAATACCAACTTACACCTCTAAATCATCCCTCTAACATACTTGCCCTGGACTAGATCATGTGCCTTAACTAGGAGCCAGCTATTCACATTGCCTTTCGTTGCTCAAAATCTGCTGCAAGTGTGTAAATATCTTCCGTCAACAATGAAACTAAAAATTCACAGAAAAATGGGACATTATTTTTTTCAAAATCAAAATCATGGCCATACTTACTGCACAATTGTAGGGAAGAAAACCTGTTCCCAGTAGGGGGCAATAAAAGCCTCAGTGCTACCTAAGTATTTGCACAGGTTTGGAATACTGATGAACAATTGCGTACACACCCATCCGTGAGGGGGCAATTGCTAAGTACATAACTGTACATTAGATAAAAACCAGTTCATACCAGTATTCAGAAAAGCCCCAGTACTATACAGGGGAGATTGTTATGGTGCAGAAATACTGATAACCACTGACACCTACTCACACACCTACTATCCATATACCTGTGCAACTTCTCCCATGGCACTGGGGCTGCCTTCTACTTGGAATGTTTTTTTTTTTGTCTTGCCATTGTGCAGTAGCTATGGCTGTGTTCAATAATGAAACTATGGAAGAACCTCTTACCCCTGTAAGAGGCATTTGTATTTTATCCCAGGTATGGTTACTTCCTTTTTAAATTACATTGTCTAGAACCTAGTTGAACTCAATTGGTGTCTACCCAGATATTGTCACTGTGTGGTGGTAATATATGTCTGCAGATTGCCTGTGTACAATTGATATCTACCCCCATATGGTCACTGTATGGTGGGAATATTAGTAGTAGTGTAATGGTTTATTACCAGGAACAGTAGGGGGCATAATTTAGTCACTATATGGTGGTGATATGTGGTCATGGTGTGGCAGTATTATTCAGTCACTATGCAGTAGTATTATTTTATAAGTATGTGTGGTGACAGGCAACTTCAACATCATTACATATGTATTTGTTCATTGCTGCTGGAAATGTGGCTAGAAAAAAGCCCCATGACTCACATATATTGAGATAACCACAAATACATGACTTCTAATTCAAACCTCTGCATTGACTAAAATTAGTCACTAGGGTTCAAGTGGTTGACCACCCTTTGGCTCTACCTCTCCATTCAATCATGCTCTAAAGGGCTTTAAAGACCTCCTTTCTTTCTTTCCTTGTACAGCTGGACATTTAAAGGAGGTTGTACATGGCAGATAAAAGTCTGGAGAGGGTGAAGGGCTTCCACGGAGGACAACACATACAGTCTTAGATGGGAAGAAAACCACACACAAGTAGTATGCAGATGGAAATCACTTAAGCTGTGCACAGGTGTAAAGAAAAAGAAGAGAACTCATGGCAAACTAGACTTTCTGAGCACATATAGCTTACATCCAGCGTGTGTTACTAGGAGGGTATTCCTACATGATAAATTCTGAAACTATGAGCAGGCTGCAAACGGAATATCAGTAATTCTGGAAATTAAGGAAGTAGTATAGATTGCAGATTATAATTTAGTTCACAATCTCTATTTTATGTAAAACTCTTTTTCTCCCATGTCAAAAGTGTCCATGTCAAAGGTGTCCATAGCTTTTAAACACCAATAAACTCATATTATTATTATTATTATTATCATTTATTTTGGAGCGCCCTTGATTCCAGGGCGCTGTACATTTCAGGCGGGTACATAAATAACATTGGTCAAACAATTACAAAGTGACAATAAGTGACTAACAACTGGTACAGAGGGAGAGAGGTCCCTGCCCGTGAGGGCTTACAATCTACAGGGAAGGGGTGAAGAGACAGAAGGTGAGGGGCAGACATGTTTGTGGGGTGGAGCAGTGCAACACGGTTAATGTTGGTTATAGGCAATCCTGAAGAGGTAGGTTTTCAGGTTACGTTTGAAGCCGGTGAGAGAGGGGGAGAGTCTGAGGTGTTGGGGCAGTGAGTTCCAAAGTGTGGGGGAAGCACGAGAGAAGTCTTTGAGACGGTCATATTAACAATTATTGTTATATTCTTATAAAACAAATACTATAAACTCACCAGAATGATTTCAATTGGGATGGGTACAGGCATTTTTGCTTTGAAATAGTCATTTACCTCCTTAAAAACGTAGACGTTGACCATTACAACAATTGATATAATAAGGGAAGCAATGTTCGTTATATGTAAATTGTAAAATATAGCATGGAGTACCTGCAAAACATCAAATAGTATTATAAACATTTAAATCTAAAACCGTTCTAATTATTAGCCATAGCACATGAAAGGAAATGTTTTAGTTACAATAATATTAACCCTAATTTACCAACAAATCTCTCATCTATCCTGGCCAAATGAATTAATAATATAAAACTGAAATATTTAATGATGTAAGAGCTTGAGACTTAATTAACAATAGCTGGTTACCTTCTGTTTCCTCTCTTACAACAACCCTCTTTTTAAAAACGAGCCAGCTTCTCTGACCCACAGAGATCAGCTTTTATCATTGGGGAAGACTTGTCTGGGCTGTAGTTTCCCTTGCAGCATCTACAAATGTTAAGCCAGCCATGTAATAAATACAGTTATATCAGTTGGAGTAGGGGAAGCCACATCTTTGATATCCACATGCCCTAATATATCAAAAAATATTTTCTTTATAAGAAAACCCTTTTACTGGCTGTACTCAGAATTTTTGTAGAACAGAATGGAGAGTACTGCACAAATCCAACCTATTCTCTGTTCTCAATGGAGACTTTTAGAGGCCTATTACCAAGATAGGTGTAGCACCTACACCTATCACAAATTGATGGCATATCCTATCAATGTACCAGCAAATATAGAATTGGTGCTGACATTTTAATTGCAGATTGCTCTTCTGTTAGCTTCTTCTCTAAAGCACTCATAGTAAGTACATACTGTATATAGAAATAACACAAAATAGGGGTTGTCCAACTAATTTTTATTTTTAATGGGGTACTGCTGCCATTTTCAAATAAAAAAAACTCACCTAACCTCTCACCTGGGATCCTGTTCGGTGTCCTCCTCACTCTCTGCTGGTTTTCTCCTTTCTTCTAGTCTTTTTTTGAACAGGATGTCACCAACGCAGCTGATGATCGGCTGCAGTGGCCATGTGCCACTGGCCGACATGACTGTTCACAGTACTTACTTCCAAACAGTGATTTCAGTCAATGGCATGTGACTACAATACTGGCAATCAGTAGCTGCAGTGGTGACCAGAAGAAAACAGAAAACTGGTAGAGAACGAGGAGGGCGTGGTGCTGGATCCCAGATGAGAGGAAAGATGAGTTTAAGGGGTTTTTTTTGCACTAAAATGGCAGCAGTGTCCTTTCAAAAAATAAAAAATATTAGTTGTAGAACACCTTTAAAGGTGTATTCCTACTTGTAACATGTATTTCATATTTACAGGATATTCCATAAGTGTTCGGTAGATACAGACCTGAGCCTAGTGGAGAACAGAAGTTCCCAACCTGCCTAGTGATCTACTCCAGCCATCTTACTCCAGCCATCTTACTCCAGCCATCTTACTTTAGGGCATGAACCAATCTGCCCCAAAGGAATATCAGACTGGATCTAGATGTTTTATACAGCTACATAAGCATTAATATTACTTGACATGGACTATATATGAATAAAAGCAGTGGCTAGCAGATTCATTAGAAGAGAGATACCTAATAGTAGGGACTTCAGAAACTTTTTAAAGAATTTTAAAGAGTGAATTGCACACATACACTGTTAAGCAAAAGGATAGCATTGTTTTGAACTTTTGACTTTCAGGGTCCATATCTCACCATTCACTACAGCCTTTAATATGAGACTATCATCATATTATAGACAATCATCTTGGTTATCTCATACATAAATTTGATTTGGAACTATTTAGCACATGCTTAGTTATGCAGAGTCTTGTCACGTAACTGTATTGTTGCTGTTTTGCTCCTGGTACCGGGACAATCTTTTTCTTCATCCATACTACAAATTACAACCTGTTCTCACATTCCCTAATAGCTCAGTGTGTTAATAAGTTACTATTACTATCACTGGTTCAAATCGAGGAGCAGCCATGAAGATTTCCCAATAAAAGAGAAACTGTATCATCCAGCTCATCAATAGTGGCCCAAGGAAATTGCCAACCTGCATCATGTGAAGCCATGACAGCTGGAAGAATATGAAATAACGTCCATCCATCTATTTAAAAGCCAAGAGGTGGACATCCAGGCAAAATATCAGAGTCAACAAGTCGGCTCATCACAAGGTCTATCAGCTCTGGCTGACAGGCACGGCAGTGGAGGTGGCTGGTATGCTTTTTTCGGAGACTATTCGTAATAGTGAGATCACAGAAATCCTTGCAAGCACCATGCAACACGCATTACACAGGTCTGGAATGGTGAAGAAGCCTTGACTTCCGTAACATCATAAGATGCGTTGGTTCGAGTTTACAAAACGCGGACAATAGAAGGTTGGAAACTGATGACTTGGAGCAATGAGACAAAAGTCAATACACTGTGCTCTGATGGATGCAAATGGATCTGGAAGAAATAAGGAAAAAGGAGGCTAATAGATCAGGAAAAACTGTCAGGTTTGGTGGAGGCAGCCTGATGATATGGGGTTGTTTCATAGCCAAAGGCATTGGATACTTGCGCAGGATCGACGGTGGTCTCAGTGCTGAGCATCCTACAAGATAGGTTACTTCATGCACTTGAGTACTATTGGCATGAAAAGGACGACATAGTGTTCCAGCAGGAAGCATACATCGAAATGGTTCAATGCCAATGAAGTAGAGTTGCTGGATTGGCCCCCACGATCCCCAGACCTGAACCCAATAAACTTGTGGGTAGAGTTGAAGAAAAAGCTGTATTCATTTCCAAGTGAGTCGACCAGTATGCACCAACAATTGGAACGTGAAGAAGAGACCTGGGACCACATTTAATTTAAGACATGTTTGAATCTGATTGCGAGCATGCCCAGAAGGATTCAGGCAGCGTTGAAAGCCACAGTTGGATTTACAAAATACTAACAATGCAGTTACATGACAAGAATCTGCAGAACTAAGCAGATGCTAAATAGTTGCAAGTCAAAGTTATGTATAAGATTGCCAAGATGATTGTTTATAAAATGATGGTAGTCTCATGTTCAAAGTTGTAGTAGATGGTGAGATAGGGAGCCTGAAAGTTAAAAGTTCAAAACATTGTTACACTTTTGCTTGTCAGTGTATACTACTGAATGAGCAGAAGTTCTATAAAAAAAATATTTACTATTTATATGTGGTCCTAAACACAGATTTCTGGGACAGTCATGAAAGGGACTGAATGGCTTGTTTACAGCCAGCACTTATTTAGACATAGAATCCATGATCTTATTCCTGTTTCTAGGCCCACTTCATTTGTGAAATTACAGTAATTTGTCTTCCAAAAATTGCCTTCTTTGAAATAGTCACAGCATTAACTAAAGGAAAATAGCACCAGATTTTAATGATCAAAGCAAATATGAACAGGTTATACTTACTCTGAAATTGGCAAGAGGCCCATTAAATGCAGGGATTTTAAGTCCAAAAACATACTTTAGTTGTGATATGACAACTTCAATGGCAGCAGCTGTAGTGAATCCATTAATTAAAGGTTCTGATAAGTATATAACTATGAATCCAAACTGCAGAAATCCTAGAATCAACTGAATCAATAAAGGAACAAAATTACAGAGGTTAATGGAAACCCTTAAATCACCTATATATTATACGTTAGCATAAAATGGCACTTAACTTACTTGAACTATCCCCACAAGAAAGGTTAAAGATGCTGCAACCATTACTTTTTGTTCATTTAATGATGATTCATCTGTAGAATTTGCTAAAGTGCCATTTCCAGCACTTGTGGATGCACCAGCAACAAGATTAGTCACCACTGAGCCGACCATCAAACAAGTAACAGGAAAGGGACCTAGAAGAAAATAATAATTCAAAATAATCTAGATCTAGATAATTTTAGATAGATACTGTAGAAAGATCAATAAAAATAGTAGGCACTATCCCTAATTTACCTAACCACAGGACACTGACCCTGTTTGAATTTAAACATGTTGGGATACTGATTCTAGGGGGATTTTTTTATTAGGGCAAGGTTCTGGGCAGGCTCACTCCTTTCGGAGGGGCAGGGGATGCCCTGTGGTGAGGTAAACTAGGGATAGTGCAGCCTATTTAGGGCAGCATAGAAATAGATATATCCCAAGCCTGGTGACCCATGCCGATTCTGTGTATTTATAGAAGATTTTTGTTTTTGAGGCTTTTTACATTTATTAATAAAAGATATATTTTAAATGAGCCATACTCCTACTTTTGGGAATTAGATAGATAGATATGATGTTTGACCTTTAATGGAAGTAGAAACAATACAAATACTGTATTCACACTCACCAGCAGATATATGTCTAGATGTTCCAAAGAAAAAGTAGACAACAACTGGAAAAAAAGCTGCATATAGTCCATACCCTGGTGGAACATTTGTTAGAAGAGCATATGCCAAACCTGAAATACATCAACCATGCTTAGCGTAACATAGTTCATACGAAAATAATTAAATGAAAGAACATCTAAATTTAAAAGGTAATGTGGTTATAAAATTAACAAGCATCAATTATTTTTGGCTTTGGTTTGGATACTGTAACCCATTGCAATCTGCTAATTTGCTTGCCTTGTATCATATAGTATGAAACCACGTGTGATTATGTAACAAATAGGACCACATCATGTCTCTTAATTGGTTCTTATTATAATGACTAACAGGGCACTGTCAACAATTGTTGCTGTTTGAGGAGAAAAGTTCGTCCCCCTTCGCATTGAAATGTTTATATTCCCCCCCCAAAAAAACGGGCGGAAGAATAAACATGTTCTACGTTTTTCGGACCACCGGTGGTCTAAAAAGTCTGGCGGAAAATGTTACATAAAGGTCCGTGTTAAAGTTTGACAGACGGTTTATAGATGGTTTTCAAACCTGAAAACCATCTGTAAAACCGTCCAAAAACCCTTGCCGTGGGGACAAAGCCTTATAGTGTGGGCCAGCAAAGGTTAAAGGGGTTGTTTGGTTTCTTTTAAAAAAAAAAATACTAAGAAAGAAACAAACCCTATGCAAACCTTCCTCCCATGCTCCTCCATTTTTGCACCGCTCACATCGGTCTTCTATTTATTTTCTTCTTCTTCTTCCATCCCAGGATGTCACTGCTGCTGCTGATTGGCTGCAGCGGACACGTACCTCTGCTTACATCACCAGTCAGAAGTGAACAGTAAGCAGAGGCACGTGATCACTGCAGTCAATCAGCAACTGCAGTGGTGACATCCTGGGTTAGAAGAAGAAGAAAGTGAACAGAAGAGAGCCATTGCTGGAACAGAGGATCGGAATAAGGTGAGTATAGGTATTATAGAGAGTATTTTGCTATATTTGTGCAACAGATATAGTTCTATTATATGTTTTTATCAAGTTTAGTGGACACAACATAAATGGTGGGACGTGCACCGATCTCCAGAACGGGCCCCCAAAAGTTACACTTTGCACACGACTCTCCATTCTGTTCTATGGGAGCTCCAAGTACAACAGTTCCTGAGAGGACCCGCATCTATCAGACTTTGATGGCATATCCTAGTGACATGGCATCAAAATCTGTAGTGGGAACACCCCTTTAAGTAATATGGAAGACTGGATTGCATGGTCTTGACAAAGCCTCCATTATTGGGTTGTTCTGTTCTAAAGCTCTCTACTCTGACTAATAAAATGCAGTTTCGACCATGGCAACCCCTTCTAGGACTTTTACTAGGCAGACAGAAGTTATTCATGTGGCACATTACTCTTTATAGATATGTGTAGGTCCACCAGAGTAAACTTGCTCCAAGGCTGATATAAGCATATCACCCAACCATAATTTGTCACACCATATCAAGTCTAAAAATGTTAGTTGTGATTTCATGCACTTTGCTAATGAGACATTAAAAGGGAGACAATCTTAATCACCTTGTAACACTGCTACAAGTCCTGTGGTGACCCCAGAAATGACGTCACTGAGAAGCCACTCTTTGAACGTGTATTGAGGAAGCCATCCTATAATAGGGAAAAAAGTGAAGACAATTCTTTTTGCTTTCTGTGCAGAGCAGCTGTAAGAGAAGAGAATATTTTTCTGAATATTTTATCTCAGTAGCTTCATATGTAACAATGCATTAATGGATTTACATAACTTAACATCCATAAAGCCAATACCCATTCTGGAAAAAAATGGATTTTTCACCTAAACTGATCCAAATCTCTCTGCTTGTTATTTTCTTAATACATACAGTTGAAACCAGAAGTTTACATACACTATATAAAAAGACACATATGCATGTTTTTCGCACTGACATGAAGTAGGAATAAACCTTACAGGTTTTTGGTCAATTAGAATTACCAAGATGATTTATATTTGCTAGGATTACTATGCCTTTAAACACTTTGGGACAGCCCATATGATGATGTCATGTCTGTGGAAGACTCTGATAGCTTTATTGGCAACATTTGAGTTAGAGACACAGATGTGGATGTATTTTTAATGCACACCAGAAACACACGTCTGTGTGTAACATCATGGGAAAGTCTAAAGAAATCAGTGAAGATATCAGGAAGAGAATTGTGGACTTGCTCAACTTTGGATCATTCTTGGGTGCAATCTCCAGATACCTGAAGGTGCCTCGTTCATCTGTACAAACAATTATATACAAGAAGGAAATATCCAGCCATCATATCACTAAGGAAGAAGATGGGCTCTGTGTATCAGAGATGAATGTGCTTTGGTCCGACATGTGCATATCAACCTAAGAATAAAAGGAAAAGACCTTGTGAAGATGCTGGCAGAAGCTGGTAAGATTCTGTCATTATCCACAGTGAAACGAGTACTGTATCAACATGGGCTGAAAGGCCACTCTGCCAGGAAGAAGTCATTACTCCAAAAGAAACATACAAAAGTCAGACTAATGTTTGCAAACAGGGCAGTTCCTAGGCTAAATTTCACTCAGGGCGAGGTGACGAAATCCCCCCCCCCCGGGAACGTAATGCACCACAATGCGACACATTGCATCACCATATACCAAAGCCAAAATATATAAAAAGCTTTACCACAATCTGCTACATATAAAACTACTAAATAGTAGCCATACAGTTACCAAATAACACCGCTACACATAACTGGAATCCCAAGACCACATATCACCAACACACAGTGACCGAATAATACCACCACACCATGACCACATATCACCACCATATAGTGACTGAAAAATACAAACTGACCATTACGGAATACAAACCATTATACTACAACCAATATTACCGGCGTACAGTGACCATACAGTGGTGGATACCAGTGTACACAGACTCTGCAGACATATAAGTGATTACAGTAAAGTCATATCCAGGGGCGTCGCTAGGTAGGTTTGTTCGGGGCACAAGCCCCGGACCAGACTCCCTGTGCCCCGAGTCTCAGAACGTCCGGTTCCAGGTCATTACTGTGACCTGTAGAGCCGACAAGCTGTTCCACTGTGTGTGCGTCCCCTGGACACACCAACAGTTCAGAGCAGCAGCAGCTATGTGCAGGCAGAGAGGGGGAGGGCGACAGGAGGGAGGAGGGGGGCGCCGGCTGCTCACACTGTGAAGGGAGTCTGGAAGCAGCGCGCTGTCCGGCCGTGAGAGGCTCCGCCCCCTGCTGTCCTCTTATCTCGCCCAGGACCAGACCAGCAAGAAGGTGAGGAGGAGGAGTGAGTGAGGAGCCTCAGTGCTGAACAATAATTCTAAGTAGTGTAATAAGGGTGAGACAAAATAATGTTCCTGAATGTGAACTGTACTGAATGTATGTGTCTGCATGTTTGTATGTATTGGAGTTATGTGTATACTTGTGTGTATGTGGTTGTATAGATGTCTGTGTGTATGTTTATATGTGTATCCGTGTGTGTGTGTGTATGTATGTATGCATTGTATGTGTGTATGTATGTTTGAATATATGTCTCTGTGTATATATGTCTCTGTGTATGTATATTGGTGTATACACACACATATCCACAATATCACCTCATTCACATCAGTAAAACATAATCCGGCCTGTGTGTCCCTTAGGCCATGTTCACACGGCTTAAAATGGCCCAAATTTCGGTCCGTAATTACGCGCCGAAGTGCGCCAATTACGGGCTGAAAACGGCCCATTCATTACGGTAATTCACAGTTCTCATAGAGAACTATGGATTACGTCTCCTCTCCCCGCCCGGCGAATCCGCCGGGCGGGGAGATAATTCACCTGTCACTTTCTAGCGGCGTATACGCGCCGCTAGCAGTGATAGTCTATGGGCCGGCGGAGTGCCGGCCCACTGCTTACACCCCCGCTCCCGCCCCGCCCCCGTCCACACGGCGTAATTGCGGGGCGAAATTACGTCCCGCAATTAAGCCGTGTGAACATAGCCTAAGGCTATGTTCACACGGTGTATTGTGACGTGTACGGTACGCGCCACAATACACTGTGTGCTTCAGGAGCTTGCGCTGTTCAGCACGTCTTCTCGAAGCGCGGGGGGGTGTGGGGGCAACAGCCAGCCAGCCCCATAGACATGCATTGACATGTCATTTATCTCCCTACGCATACAATCCGATCGTATTGTACGCATGGGGGGAGGACGTGTAATCCATAGTTCTCTATGAGAGCTATGGATTACCGCAATTACGCCATGTGAACATACCCTTAGACATGTAAACTACAACCTGATGACAAATCATATTTGAATATAATTTTTTATATCTGTCATTATTCAGGGTTACGTATGATTTTAGCTGCTGCAGCCAGACTAAGGGTATGTTCACACTGCGTAAACCATGGGGCGCATTTTGTGGTGTATTTACGCTTCAATACGCCCGACATGCGCGCCACAATTACTGTAATTCATAGTTCTCACAGAGAGCTATGAATTACATCTCGTCTCTCCCGTGCGTACAATACACATATATTGTACACCGGGGGAGAGAAGTTACATGTCACTTCTTCGCAGCACTGAGAGTGGAGGTGAATGGACCGGCCCCCCTGTGCTTGGAAGTACGCGCTGAACAGCATGTACTTCCAAAACACACGGTGTACTGCCCTAAGGGTATGTTCACACAGCATATAGTGGCACAGACCTGTGCGCACCGCTATACGCCTGCTGTTGAAAGTACGTGCTCTCCAGCGTGTAATTTCAGCAGCGCTCCGGCCACCTCCCATCCATTTTAACTTTCCCCCTGAAAGAAGCGGCAGGTCACTTATTTTTACGGGCGGGTTCTATGTGCTGGGAAAACAGCAGCTAATCCAAGCCCTCACCGCTATGATTTTACCGTATTTGTGGGCCGAACTTTGGCCGCACCACAGCACAGTTATGCCCCACAAATACGCTGTGTATGTTCACATAACATAATGTTGGTCCGTACTTTGGCGGGTAATTGCGCTTCAATACACCCGAAGTAGGGGCCAACATTATGGGAACTCATAGCTGTCACTGAGAGCAACGATTACCTGTTCTTGGGAGAATAAATATTAGTGGGAGCTTCAGAGGGACGCGCTGGCCACAGTTTTTTCTCTGTAAAAACACATGCCGCGGTTCATGGGGCGTAAAAAATGCTGTGTGAACGCCGCCCTTCTGAGCAAAACTTAACACAGGGCCCGGGCCCCGGATGTTTTGGGACCCTAGCAACGCCCCTGGTCATATCTAGTGACTCACAGAAGACGTCTCTGAAGAGTTGGTCTCTTTCTCTTCTTCTTTTCCATCTGTCCCAGACGCCATGATGACTACTCCCGACTGTTCACTATAAAATTTACAAAACAAACATCTTAAGACTCCTCAATTTATCAGCACTTCTCTACCAATTCCTATCTCTATACAAACTCCCTATCAATAGCACCTCATATGGTAGCCATGTAATATGCCCCCTGTAGCCACGTAGTAGCCCCCTGTAGCCAGTTGATGCCCCCCTGTAGCCAATGATGCCCCCCTTGTAGCCAGTTGATGCCCCCCTGTAGCCAGTTGATGCCCCCCTGGTAGCCAGTAGATGCCCCCCTTGTATCCAGTGATGCCCCCTCTTGTAGTCAGTGATGCCCTCTCTTGTAGCCAGTGATGCCCCTCTTATAGCCAGTGATGCTCCCTCTTAGCCAGTGATGCCCCTCTTGTACCCAGTGATGCCCCCTCTTATAGCCAGTATGCCCCCTTGTAGCCAGTGATGCCCCCTGTAGCCAGTGATGCCCCCTCTTATAGTCAGTGATGCCCCCTCTTATAGCCAGTGATGCCCCCTCTTATAGCCACGGTGCCCCCTGTAGCCAGTGATGCCCCCTCTTATAGCCATTGATGCCCCCTGTAGCCAGTGTGCCCCTTGTAGCCAGTGATGCCCACTCTTATAGCCAGTGTGCCCCATTTTAGCCAGTGATGCCCCCTCTTATAGCCAGTGTGCCCCCTTGTAGCCAGTGTGCCCCCTGTAGCCAGTGATGCCCCCTCTTATAGCCAGTGTGCCCCCTGTAGCCAGTGATGCCCCCTCTTATAGCCAGTGTGCCCCCTGTAGCCAGTGATGCCCCCTCTTATAGCCAGTGTGCCCCCTGTAGCCAGTGATGCCCCCTCTTATAGCCAGTGTGCCCCCTGTAGCCAGTGATGCCCCCTCTTATAGCCAGTGTGCCCCCTGTAGCCCCTAGATGCCCCCTGTAGCCAGTGGTGCCCCCTCTTATAGCCAGTGTGCCCCCTGTAGCCAGTGATGCCCCCTCTTATAGCCAGTGATGCCCCCTCTTATAGCCAGTGTGCCCCCTGTAGCCAGTGTGCCCCCTGTAGCCAGTGATGCCCCCTCTTATAGCCAGTGTGCCCCCTGTAGCCAGTGATGCCCCTCATATAGCCAGTGATGCCCCGATGATAGCCAGGATGCCCCCGGGAGCCAGTGCTGCCCCGTCGTATCGCGAGTGTGCCCCTGTAGCCAGTGTGCCCCTCTTGTAGCCAGTGATGCCCCCTGTAGCCAGTGATGCCCCTTTTATAGCCAGTGTGCCCCCTGTAGCCAGTAGATGCCTCCTGTAGCCAGTGATGCCCCTCTTTTAGCCAGTGTGCCCCCTGCAGCCAGTGATGCCCCTCTTCTAGCCAGTGATGCCCCTCTTCTAGCCAGTGATGCCCCCTCTTCTAGCCAGTGTGCGCCCTCTTGTAGCCAGTGATGCCCCCTCTTATAGCCAGTGTGCCCCCTCTTATAGCCAGTGTGCCCCCTGTAGCCAGTGATGCCCCCTGTAGCCAGTGATGCCCCCTCTTATAGCCAGTGTGCCCCCTGTAGCCAGTGATGCCCCCTCTTATAGCCAGTGTGCCCCCTCTTGTAGCCAGTGTGCCCCCTCTTCTAGCCAGTGATGCCCCCTCTTCTAGCCAGTGTGCCCCCTCTTATAGCCAGTGTGCCCCCCTGTAGCCAGTGATGCCCCCTGTAGCCAGTGGTGCCCCATCTTATAGCCAGTGGTGCCCCTCTTATAGCCAGTGTGCCCCCTGTAGCCAGTGTGCCCCCTGTAGCCAGTGATGCCCCCTCTTGTAGCCAGTGTTGCCCTCTCTTGTAGCCAGTGTTGCCCCTCTTATAGCCAGTGTGCCCCTCTTATAGCCAGTGATGCCCCCTCTTATAGCCAGTGTGCCCCCTCTTATAGCCAGTGTGCCCCCTCTTATAGCCAGTGATGCCCCCACTTCTATCCAGTGGTGCCCCCTCTTATAGCCAGTGTTCCCCCTGTAGCCAGTGATGCCCCCTGTAGCCAGTGATGCCCCCTCTAATAGCCAGCTTGCCCCCTGTAGCCAGTGTGCCCCCTGTAGCCAGTGTGCCCCCTCTTATAGCCAGTGATGCCCCTGTAGCCAGTGATGCCCCCTCTTATAGCCAGTGTGCCCCCTGTAGCCAGTGATGCCCCCTCTTGTAGCCAGTGATGCCCCCCTGTAACTAAGTATAAAATAAGAAAATAGTACTCACCTGGGTCCCCGCGTCCCAGTCCGGAGCTGCTGGGTGATGGGAGCTGCTGAGCGGTGTAAGCAGCGTGATGTTATCACGCTGCTTACCCTATCACGCAGCTCCTAGGGATCTCCTCAGCGGCAGAGATGCCAGCTGAGGAGATTGAGCGTCACAGGGGGCGCGGTGAAAGCTGTGCTCCCCCTGTGACGGTGATACAGGGGAGGAGTCAGGACGGGAACGATCCGTCCCGCCTCCTCCCTGCAGCTACTGGCTCTGCGCGACTGTTATAAAACCGTCGCGCAGAGTCAGGGGCGCTCCTCCGGGCGGACAGGCCGGGCAGGCACGGCGCCCCCCTCGGGTGAGCAGAGCCTCGGCGCCCCGGGCGATCGCCCGCCCAGCCCCCCCCAAGGCACCGCCCAGTTTAAAAATGCACACAGGAACCAAGACCTACATTTTTGGAGATATTTTCTGTGGTCTGACGACACAAAAATTGAACTGTCTGGACAATGATCCGAAGCATACTGCCAAACTGGTTACAAAGTGGCTTAAGGGTAACCAAGTCAATGTTTTGGAATGGCCATCACAAAGCACTGATCTCAATCCTAAAAATTTATGGGCAAAGCTGAAAATGCAGGTGTGAGCAAGGCGAACTACAAATATGGCTCAGTTACACCAGTTCTGTCAGGAGGAATGAGCCAAAATACTAACTATTGTGGGAAGCTTGTGGAAGGATATCCAAAATGTTTGCACCAAGTCATACAGTTTAAGGGCAATGCTACCAAATACTAATGAAATGTATGTAAACTTTTGACTTTGCAGAAAGTAATAAAAATGCCTTAAACATTCTCTCTCTCATTATTCTGGCATTTGGCAAATATAAATAATTGTGGTAATCCTAATTGACCTAAAACAGGTAAGGTTTATTCTGATTTTATGTCAGATGTGTGAAAAACATACATGTTTGTCTTTTTATATAGTTTATGTAAATTTCTGGTTTTAACTGTATAAATATGTGATTGGATTGCATACACATGGCATAAACAAAGTTAAATTATAATCTTCTAGCTGCCTGCAGCCACCACTACAGCAATCCTTGGTGCTTACTCTATTGTGTGATACTATTGAGTTCAATGTATAAGGGTATGTTCACACGATGTACTGCGGCGTGTACAGTCTGCCGGCCCCACTGACATTCATTACTCGTGGCGCGTAGTCGCCACGAATAATTGACATGTCACTTATCTCCCTGCGCATACAATATGATCATATTGTAGAAGCGTGGAGAGGAAGCGTAATCCATAGTTCTAAGAGAACTATGGATTACCGTAATTTTGGCGCGCATCTCACCCATACTAGACCGCAAATTACTCCGTATGAACATACCCTAAATAGGCGGTAAGCTCTTGGGCTCCCTTTAGCAACAGCTGAGGTAGATTATGAATTTACTGTATGTCTATTCAGGAAACTCAAAGCATGAGCACTGTAAATATATGTTATGAATTCATCAGCACAAAATTTTGGGCCTACAAATGACTTAATGATATGATGATGGACATTCATTTTAAAGTTCATGGTAAAAAAGCAAATAAGCAATAGGAATAGGTTCTGGAAATAAGTAGAAGACATTTCTACCTGGCATTAATGAGAGGACACATTCACAGAAAACATAAATCGTTGTGGGAAAAGTAAATAGTATAATTAGGCTATGTTCACTCTATGGGCCACATGTATGAAAACATCTAGGTCTAGGTCTGAGGCCATGTCTACACATCACAGGTTTTTGGTTGGATTCAGAATTTAGGTTCCGCTGAAAATCCAACTGTAACCTGTGCCCCAGAGACAGCAATAAAAAATCCGTGCTGTAGTCTACACAGTACATATTATTTACAGTTGGTTTTCGAAATTCTGGCGGATTTTCAAACCTATTAGATCCTTTGTCGGATTCCCGTACATTCAGTGTCCCCTTTCATTTTTCCAGATCACTATATGAAGTGAAAGGGGAACTCTGATTGGTTGTTTTGGGCAACAAATAAAGTCTAAGAGCTAGACAATTTTCCTAAAGGGGGCCAGATGTTTCTGGTATATGTATTAGGTATTTGCCTAGAGTACTTAAAATCATAGGTTTCCAATGACAAAAGCCTCTGTATATGGTGGCATAGACAAGCATCTTCAATGCAAAAAAATTATGACATACAGAGTTTTGCAAACTGTCTATGTAAGAACTGTCTGATGCACTTTTCTATGCAGTAAAAGAGAAGGTATGTCGACACACACACCGTCAGGTAAATGCCAAAAGAACCTTCTTTGGCCTCTGTCAGAATTTTTGGGGGCTATGGCTACATTTGTTGTCTGCACAAGAACTTTCTTGGCACATATAGTGATTTTGTCTACCAAAACACTGTAGGCGACATGTTTGAATGGGGCTGCGCCAATATTCTGGCATGTTTTGCGGCCAAAAACCTGTCATAGTCCTGTTCTATTAATATATAAACAGTCATGCGGCCAAACTTGTTGCATTCTGCACCTGACACAACACTTTTGAATGCGCCAAGTTTGCGGGTGTGTGTTGCTCCAGACGATTGTGCCAAAGTGTAGCGCGAAACATACGATTGTGCCAAAGTTTGGTGCATAACTGTCGTACACATCCATACCAGTTTAAAATTTACAAGCAATTGTTGCCGCTAGTGGTTAGGTATCGTAGGACTGAATATCCAAGTTAGAAAAATGTAAAACACAGCTCCTTTTCTGTTTTACACCTAAAAAACCTGTAAAAACATCAGACAAAATTTGTTTGTTAATGTCATGTCAATAAAAGTCTGGTTTATTAAAATATCCCCTCATGGAATTGTTCAGGCCTGCAGAATAAAAATATGTCATTTGTACTGCACAGAAAATGCAATAATAAAAATGGCTTTTTTACCAATTCTACACCACAAATAATTATTTTTTTTGGGTTTCCTAGTACATATTGGTACAGGGAATGGCACCAACAAAAAGTACAACTTGTCCTGTCAAAAAATAAGCCCTGATACGGTTATGTAGACCATGACGCTCATTTACTAATGTTGTCTCCCCAAAAAAATGTCTTAAAATGTGCCAAAAAGTGGCGGTATGTTCCAGACAAATGTATTATAGGCTTAAGACACTTTCTACACACTGCTTGCCAGGGGGGCGTGAATTACCAAGAAGTGGGCACAGTTCCAGTGCAACACGCGGCACCAAAATCTCACCCAAAAATCCCTCAAAATTCTTGTGTAGAAGATAAGACAAAAAAAAAACTGGTCACAAAAGTTAGACAATTCTTAAACTGCACCAATTTATCAATCGGCAAGAGTCACTGATAAATCTGGTGCATTTTTAGACTGCCTGTCTAAGTTTCCACCACTTGACTTTGTCTCTTGGTAGGGAAGGAGGAAGAAACAAACAGAATGTAAAGAAAAATTGCTGTGGAGAGAAGGGCTTAGAACTGAATCACGTTTGGTCTATTTAGCAAACATGTCCGGTTTCTGCACCGGACACAAAAATGTCAACCACCTTTATGTGTCCAATGCAAAAATCAGACACGTTAACTAAAGAGGGCAAATGTAGTCCAATTAGGACTAAGTTTGGTCTATAGAAGTCAATTGCCCACTGCACTATCCATTGGAATGAATTTGTATGGCTTTCCATTAAATACTACAAACGGGCATTGAAAATGTGATTTAAATGGACTTAAGTATACTGCAGTTTCAGGTCATTATACAGATGTCATTCTACTTTTTGTCATGTATACCGTTGGATTTTCAGCGGTTTCAGTATTTTGAAACCTCCAAGAATCAGACAGTACACTGTGCTGCAGAGACAGCAATGTAAAACCCGTGCTGTAGTCTATACAGCACGTTTTTTTCTACTGCCATGTTAAAGATCCAGCGGAAATCGCAACAAGAGTTCTTGGGCGACATGTATAAAAGGGCTTTACGCCTGTTTTTTGGGGGTTACTGCGCCCCCGGCCCGAATCCCCCTTGGAGGCAGGGAGCAGTTTTTAGGCGCAGCGTTCGCCCTTTCGTTGCCCCGCAGAAGGGGCGGGCAATGGGCGCGGTGGGGGGAGCGGTGAGTTTCCGGGGGGGGACCGGCGCGCTCGAAAACCCCGGGGCATGTACGTCGCGAGTCGACAGCGAGGCGCAGGAGCGCCCGGCATCCGACAGTCAACCCTGGTTTATTTTGGTCAAATGCTCCCGGGGGCGGCAAAGTAAGCAGGATGGGAACATGCGGGAAAAGATAGAAGATGCGACAGAAATTCGTGCTCCCTTTGCAGCAGGAGATGAATCCAAAAAAATCACCTTTATAAAGGGGAAAACATGTCAAAAAGAGTAAACCTCAAAAATAAACATAATTTAAAAAAAAAATCACATTCCAAAAATCTAGAACGCCGCAATTCAAAAAATTGGGATATTAGAAATTCCCGGGAAATACAGTAATTCAATTTTCTAAAGCTATTCTTTGGTCGCAAAAACCCCGGGCCATCAAATAGGAGGACGGGAAACCCAAATTTAAAACCTAGGGGAGAACATTGCCCAATCAGAATAAAAGGCGGGACAGTTAAAAATTAGTAAAAATGCAGAAAAGAGCTGTTTGGTTAGCTAGGGGGGGTTTGGGCTTTTCGGCCAATCAGAAAAGGAGCGAAAAAGACCCATTATAGCCTATGGAGAATTTGAACCAATAAAAAATCCAAGGTGGGACATTTTAAAAATCAAAAAAATGCGAAAAGAGCTGATTGGTTGATAGCGGGGGCTTGGCTATCCCACCCCAATCAGACGCGACATTTCTCCCATTGTAGTTTGGGAAGTGGCGCAATGCAATCTCGGCGCTCACCCGTGCGGCTGGAGATGAATAAAAAAATTATTTTTAAATTAAAGTGTAAAAATTATAATAAAGCGCTGAAACCTTCTTTAAAAAAAAAGCATTTAAAAACCCCTAACAACGCTTTGTCGCCGGACCGGGCGCTACATAAGGAATTGCAAAAAAAGGGTTTGCCAGGAAATACGAAATTTTTAAATTTTTAAAACGTTTCATTGGTCGGCAGAACCCAGCCAAATCAGAATGGGACGAAAAAGACCCCTTTAAAACCCTATGGGAGTTTTTGCCCAAACAAATGGAGCGACAGTGTCCCTTATAGCCTATGGAAAATATGACCAATAAAAAACCCAAAGGCGGCAAGTTAAAAATACAGAAAAAAATACAGAAAAGAGTGTTTGGCTGAGCTAGCGGGGCTTGGCTACCCCAGCCAATCAGAGCGGAGCTACTTCCCCCCTTTTATCTTGGAATGGGCGCACTGAAGTTCGGCGCCACGCCATGCGGCATGAATATTAATAAAAAAAATCTTTTATTAAGTGAAAAAACTTTTTCACATAAAGAGCAAAAAAAACCTTTCTGAAAAAAATAAATCAGTTAAAACCCCGAAACACGCTTTTTGTCGCCGGACCGGCGCAACAAGGAATTGCAATAGAGAAATGGGGGGAAAACAGTAATTCAAATTGTTTAAGTCTTCTGATTGGTTGGCAAAAACCACCCAATCAGAATAGGACGACAGTGGCCCATTATACCTAGAGGAAATTGACCATCAAATAGGAGCGCAGGGCCCCATTATCCTATGGAAAAAAATTTGACCAATCATATTCCAAAGGTGGGACAGTTCAAAATAAGTAAAAGGCAGAAACGGCTGTTTGGGTTGAGCAGCGGGGCTCTCCAGCTTACCCAATCAGGGCGCGAGCTACTTTCCATAGAGTTTAGGGGGAAAAGAAATCCGAGCGAGCTCTTGATTGGCTAAGTAAAAAGCGGCGCCTTTTTTTGGACCAATGGGAAAAGGGGAGCGACGCTCCTATGGGTTTTTAATGCAATCTGAAAAAAAACGGGACATGGCCGAAATCAATTATAAATACAGAATTGTCCCGATGTTATATAAAATGAATAATAAAATTGGGGGGGAACGAAAAAAAAAAATTAATTCAATAAAATCAAGTTTTTTTCTTTATTTTTGTTATCCAAGGATAATATATGGGGGCAACAAAAAGAAAGAAATAAAAATGATTTTTTTGTTTAATTTTTTTTTTTTCTTTTCCCCCAATTATTATTCATTTTATATACACACGGGACAACTTCTTATCTTATAAATTTTATTTCGACCCCTGTACAGTTTTTTTCAATTGATTAGAGAACCCCCTAGGAGGGCGCTCGCTCTCCCCTTGGTCCCAAAAAACGGGGCCTCTTTTAAATTAGCCCAAACACAGACTCGCTCGGAATTTTTTTTCCCCAAAAAGAACTCTATGAAAAGTAGCTCGCGCTTATTGGGAAACTGGAAGCCCCCGTGCTTTAACCAAAAAGCCGTTTCTGCCTTTTTTCTGTATTTTTGAACTGTCCCGCCTTTGAATTTTATTGGTCAATAGTTCTCCATAGGTTTTAATGGGTCTTTGTCGCTCCTATTCGATTGGTGAGCTACCAAAAACCCCGCTAGCTCAACCAATCAGCTCTTTCTACATTTTTACGTATTTTGAACTGTCCCGCCTTTGATTCTGATTGTCAATAGTTCTCCCTAGGTTTTAATGGGTTAATTCGTCCTATTCGAGTGGCCGGTTTTTTGCCCCACCCAAAGAGAATAGTTTCAAATTTTAATTACTGTATTTTCCTGCTAATTTCCCCATTCCTAAATTTTTGAAAGGAATTGGAAAGTGATTTTGTTTTTGTTTTTTTTATTTTTTAGGTTTCAGTCTTTTTCGAAATGTTTAACGCCTTTATAAAGGGGAATTTTTTTATTCATACCTCCCACCGACCCCCTGTGGAATGATTTTTCCCTTTTTTCCACCTGTTTTTGCATCGGAAAAGATTTTGCGCAGTCCGCACGGCGCCTAATCCCCCCCTGGCCCCAGTCCCCGCACTTGCCCACAACTGGGGAGGCGGGGAATTTTCCCCGCATGTACGAGTGCACCTCCTCGGACGGGGAATCTTTGGCGCAGCGGCGGGTTTTCATAGGATTATGACACGCCCCGGCCCCGACATAAATCGGCGCAGATTTCGCTGGAAACTACGGAAAACGCCCCCGACCCGGGGAAGCTTCCCACTGTCGCCCCTTTTTTTTTGCCAAGGTTTTCCCCTACACTCAATTGTACGGGCTGACGGGAAAAAAAAATAAAACCCAAACATGGTTTTTGAGAAAACGTGTCCTGCACAGGACAAAATGCTGTCGGCTTTCTAACAGTTTTTATCCTATGCTGTGTGTCTGTAGTCTTACAGCTCCCAGTAGTAATACCTTTTCGGAGGTTTAAAACGTAAGTTTTTTTTTTTTAACAATCAAGAAATTTTCAGTATGATATATTTATATACCATATCTGTTTTATCAATGGAAAACCAAAACTATAGAACCAACATAAATATTGCTGCTTGGGGAGAATGGCACTTATTTTGGGTAAAGAAGTGAGATGCAAGGTGATTCTTCATTATATTGAAGATATGGAGACATCTCATGAGAACTTGCACCCAGGTTACCCAAGACTAAGTGAATATCAAGACTAAGCAAGCGACAGGGAAATTCCCTTATGAAGGGCATTAATGAACTGTGGACTAACTGGATAGCATGGTGCCATTTTTTTTGCTAGTTAATGTAAGGCGGTTTTGTATTACAGTGAAAAAAATTACGATACAATTCTTTTGGAATAATTTTGGAGGAAAGATATATAATAATTTGTAAGAAAGTTCACCATTTTTTTTGCAAAATGTGTTTATTTTTTCTTCCCCTCCTTCTCAGACTAATAACTCTTATTTTTCTGTCAACATAGCCATATGAGGAACTAAATACAAAAAAGTCCAGCAAGACTCACCCAAGTACAGCTGCATTAGTTAAATCGCGATCCTTGGATCAGTTCAAGTACTCCATAGCACGGATCCTTGCTGGCTTGAAAGGCACATAAATCCTTAGGTCCAGCTGGTTGGTACTAAACTTTTATTATTACTTTTATTTTTAAATGCTTACATATACAAACGGATAAAACGTGAATATAGCGTCTGCTATTGCATTTCGGCCTGTGTAGTGGCCTTGTGAACATTTAATAATAAAAGTTTACTACCAACCAGCTGGATCAAAGGATTTATGTCTAGCCATATGAGGGCTTGTGTTTGTGGGCAGAGTTATGTTCACATGTGAACAAAATTTTTGGTATTGTTCATTTAAGGAAAGAAATTCCACAACAGTCACTGAAGTAATTTCAAACTGACAAAGAAAATCAACTTATGAAAATCAGACATTTCTTTTGATTTGTAGTTCAAAATTTGATTGGGTAACCTTTTGAGACAATCACAGCTAACAAACAATTTCTGAAACTCTCAATGAGACTCCTGCACCTGTCCACAAATATTTTAGCCCACTCCTCTTGAGCCAACTGTCTCAACTGTCTCAAGTTTCTCAAGTCTCCAGACTACATGTTTCAGCTTCTTTCATAGATGTTCAATAGGATTTAGACCATAGCTCATAAAACCCACTCCAGAATAGTCCAATGCTTTGCTCTTAGCTATTCGTGAATGTTTTTAGCTGTTTGCTTTGGATTATTATCCTGTTGAAGGAACCATGACCTGTGACTGTGACCAAGCTTTCTGACATTGGTCAGCACATTTAGCTCCAAAATCCCTTGTTGTTCTTTAGATTTCCTTGTACCCTGCACAACTGTAGTAACAGGAACATCAGGCTGTTTGGAGATGGTCTTATAGACTTTACTTTTAACATGTTTGTCTACACACCATGACACCAAACAGCCCGGTTACTACTTTTCACCCTTTAAACTTGGATTGATTCCAAGTTTGAAGACACCGGTCATACTTTTTTACGGACAACACTTATTTTTAAAAAAATTTGGTATGGTAAAAAAAATTAATAAAAAAATTTTTGGGCCTGAACCACAATTAAAAAAGAAAAGGTCTGTTTTTCCCCTAGTTGTTTTTTCAGTTTAAATTTATTATTACATTCATCAGTTTCAAGGTATTTTTTGACCTTTTGCGAGTTTTTGTTTCTTTTTTTAAAAGGGTAGTAACAACTTTGAAACTTTGTGTATTTATTGATCCCCATTTAACTTATTTTTTAAAAAAAAAAAAGAATTATTTGTGATGTGGAATGAGAATTGTGCCATTTTCCTTTGGGCTTTGCTTGTATGGAGTTCATCGTGTAATATAAATGACTTTATTCTACAGGTTAGTGCAATGTTGGTAATTTATACAGGTTTTTTCTTTATAAGTTTCTTTTTAATTTGCCTTAAACTGCCATTTTCTGTCACCTCTAACTTTTTTATTTTTTATTTGATGGATCTGTGTGGTGGGCCCAAAATGTATTTTTAATTTTTTACCATTTTGGGTACTTTTTTTTTCGACATTCGTTTGGTATACATAAGGTTTTATTTTAATAGATCAGACTTTTACAGATGTGGCATTACCAATAATGTTTATTATTTTTTGCTCTATATTTATTCAATAAATGGGAAAAGGTGGGTTGAATTTTTCATATTTTTTATATTTTTATAACCTTAATTTTATTTTCACTTATTTAGTCCCCTGAAGTTACTTGAAGACTAGGGGTTGTATTCTCTTGTACCTATTTCTCCAAAAAAAAAAAAATTTTAGGGGAAAAGAGTTCAATTACCCCCTTCCTATAAAAAAAATTCAATAAAAAATTTTCGTCCTGGGGGCCTTCTTAGGCTCCTGCAGTTATGACAATCAGTGCCTTCGCAATTCTGCGGTAGAAAGGTGGTTTGGGGGGGTTTTTTGGGTGAATTTTGGGTTTGATGCCCCCTTTCTTGAAACTCATTGGCAAATAAGTAGTAAAACATCTGAGATTGGAGTTATCTCCAAATTTGGCCACTGACTGAATGATAACTATAACTAACGATCACTATATGCTTTGTATCGAAAGGGATCAGCACCTAAAAACAACTCTATACTCCTCTCCAAACACATATATACGGTTTAAAATTGGTTTAGGGTTTAAAAGTCTGTTACCTAAAAAATGAGTGAAAAATAATTCTTTAAAATTTTCCAATTAAGTTTCTTCAATTAAAATACTAATATAGTTTTCAATTTTCTGTTCTAATACTCTGAAATTAGAATTTTTTCCCAATTTAAAGTTTCAGTGTTTCTTTCTTAGCTTTTTCATGAAGCATGCCCTTTTTAAAAGGGTCAACATTTGGGTTATTTACTGGAGGATTTTGAAATATAAAAAGCATACACCTTAAAAAATTTTTTTTTTTTTAGTGCTTCAGGTTTTTTTTTTTTCTTTTAGGATATTAAAAAGCCCAAAGGTATTTGGGTTTCACTGCACCGGACAAAAAATGGTTGAAAGCGGACATTTTTTTTTTATGCACGGCCTTGGGGTTTTTTTTCAAGTTTTGCCAACAAAAAAGCGGTTTGCCCTTTCATTTTTTGGGCATCACCCCCTCAAAAGTATTGTATGGGAAGACGCCCCAAAAAAACAAAAGTGGGACATTTTTTTACCAACTGATGTATAATACGGGCCGCAAAAGAAAAACGGGTCATGGGAAAAAACGAGTGTTTGGGGGCTACAGTTGTCTTTTCTATTGTGTTAAGGGGGGTTTCCCGATCGATCGTTTTTCGGCTTTTAAATCCTTTAAAAACACCAAAAAAAAAGTTTGTAAGATATGCAGGGGAGGGCATTTGGGCCCAATTTTTTTATCGTCCCAAAAAAGGCCCAAAAATTACCCAAGTTGTTTTAAGTGGTCCAGCTTTGTAGGGGGTTTTTCTTTCCAAATAGCTCATTTTTAAAAAACTAAAATCGTCCCCTGAGAAATTTGGTCTTGCTAAATAAATATTTATTTTCAAGCTGAAAATTTTTTCTTTTTCCCTTTGGGGGTTCCTCTCCGGTCAGGGGATTTCCCTTTTTTTCCCTTTTCCCAAAAACCTATTTAGTATTGTCCGGTAGTTAAACATTTTCCAGTCTGAAAGAAAATAAGAAAATATAAATGGTTTTCCAATAAATTTTAAAAGTTTGGGAATTATTGGACTTTTTGGGGGTTATCCCTTTTTAGAAAAAATAATTTTATTAGCAAAAATTTTGGGGTTAATTGAATTTTTTGTTCAGAGTTTAAATATGGTGGGGATTATACCCGCCCCCATCGTGTTTGATGGGCATTTTTTTTAAATCCCCAAAGAGAACCCCCCCCGACTGAGTAATCCCAGAATTGTACTTGTATTCAGGGCCAAGGGTGAGTGCCTACAGCAGCAGAATTTGGGGATTGGCACATGTATAAGTAATTTTTTACTTAGAAAAACATTTTTTTTTTTGGGTTTATTTTTTTCCCGTGGATGGGGATTTTTTTTTTTTTTCAAATTTTGTTTAGTGGTAAAAGGTTTAGGTTGGGGGCTTTTTTATCAAAAAGGTAGCTTATCTATACTGTGCAGGCTCAGACTGGCCCACAGGGCAACAGGGAAAACCCCTGTTGGGCAACTGCATCTGCATCCCTTGGGGGGAGACGAAAGGGAAAAAAGGAAAGGGGGGTTTTAAAAGCAAAGGCAAGGGGTATAAAAGGTTTTTTACTGTAGGTTTCAGGGGATGTCCCCCAGAAACAACCCCTTTTCCCAACAGTTTCATCGTGGAATTTTAAAAAACTTTTTTTCTAAAATTTTAATGAGGGTTTTGGGAAAAAGGGGGGGGAAATTTGGATGAAATGGGGGGGTATATGTATTTTAAAGGCTTGTTTCCCTCCAAATTTTAGACACTAAGGGGTGAAACCCTTTAAAAAAGGGAAATTTTTTACTTTTTCCCAAATAAATAATTTAGTTTGGGTCTTCATTTTTAACCCTTATATTTTTATAAAATATAAAATAAATTTAATAAATTTTTTTTGTTTTTAAATGTTATCTAAGACTTTTTTGCTTTTTTTTTAAAACATTCGACTGTAATTTTCTTGAACCAGTCCTGAGGGGCTATTTTTACGATTTAAAGTTTTGAGGTTATAGCGGCTTTTTTCCAAATCTGGAGATTAAAGCCTTTTTTTCCCAAAAGGGAGGAATGGCCCCTTTTTCTTTTGAGAGGTTTAGACAAAACAGCTTTTCACAACTTTTTTTTTTGTGCGGCCCTTTTTTACTTGTATACATTAAATTTATGGGTTTTCCCTTTCTTTTCTTTACCAAGACTAGTTAAGTTTAATTATTTCCCCTTTCCAAAGATGCTCAATGCCCCTGCACATCTAAAATTACCACTCAGCGTGTTCCCGGTTTCTCTGCCCTCTGTGTACTGTATATAACTGGAAGAAGTTAGCATTATTTGCTAGCTTTTAGTTGTGTTCAATAAACCAATGCAATACCATTGCCTATTGGTTTAAAAACTTCCTGTGATAAAAGCTTTTCCCGCATACTCCCACCCGTTTTCGCTTTAAATTTGCTTTGCGCCACACACTTTAAAAAAAAAAAAATAAATTTTAAATGATGCCCGAAGAAAAAAAGGGTAGTGGTGGCAAAGAGAAAGAATAGCACTGCAAAATGAAGTGGTGCTGCTTTAAAAATTTTGCCCCCTGGGAAAGTGGAAAAAAAAAAGGGGTCCCCGTGGGGGTCTGGCAACAGCTATTTAAAACAATTTCTTACTCCCTTTACCCCAAATTTAAGAAAGAGTAAAGGGCCCATCTTTATGTCTAAGTGAAAATATGAGAGTGCAAAATTATGCAGAAAATTTTTGTTGTGGGTTTTTTTGGGGATATTCAACAGCTTTTCGTGGGGGGATAGGAAATTTAATAAAAAACATGTTTCAATGCATGTGGTGCTAAATGTGGGATGTCTGTAAGTTTTTGAGGCTCACAAATGTGGGTTTTTTTGTGTTTTAAATTTTGGGGAATTTGGACCCAAAAGCGCAAAAGGGGTATTTGTAAGTGTGTATGAAAAAAAAGCAGGTTTTTTGTAAGAATGGCTGAGCTGAGGGTTTCACATTTGTAGTGAGTTTAGCATAATTTGCATCCCTTTTTGTTTGTAAGTGTGTTCATGTGCCCTTAAAATGAAAATACTTTACCCGTTTTATTTGGACTGTTAGTAGCCCCCTAAAAGTAATTGGGTTTTTTTGAAAGGGAAAAACAAATTACAAAAAATGGGGATAGACAGTCCCCGAGCCTTAGGTAGCAGAAACTGTAAATGTGGTCTTATTTTAAAACATTTGGGAAAATTTACGCATTTTCCCCCTTTTGGCAGTAAGTATCTGATAAGTCTGTAAGTATATCAAATCCATTTTTTTCCATACGGTATATAAGGTTCTTTGAGTGGCACTCTACAACCGACAGCAAAGTTATCTTGTCCGGCTCATAGTAGTATATAAATATCCTGAAATGATATCTCATCATCAGCATAGCCATTTGTATTCTGTGATGGAAGTGGAATACCATTTTAGTAGTTGCAGTAATATTCAAACATGACTTTAGATGCATTATATGGTAAAACAGTAAATACATGAGTTAATGTATTATTTATAATGTATGAAATAAATTAATAAAAATATGTTAAATCATCCCATTCCATTCCAGCATAATGTAATAAAGTTTCCTTACCTTTCCTTTTGACTCAGAAAATGATGTCTGCAGAACAGTAGTCCTAGCAAGCTGTGCTTGCTATCAGTTAGTAGGCATTTCATATATTGCCTCAGATGTTTAGAGGTGTTACCATAGTTTGTCAAGGGTATTTATTAACTTTTGTGTTCAACATACAAGAACGTTTGGTTGACCTTTGAATAGGCAAACTTGTGATAGAAACTTTATTTATTAGAAAATTATTGGAAGTGTGCAACTTAAAATATCTCTTTTTGTCTGTGACTATGGTAATATATTATATTTATGACACAGATTGGAAAATAATTTTACAGTGAGTAGTGAGTGTTTCCGATTATTTAACTCCTTCCTAACCCCTGTCTACTAAGGAATTTCTATGGGAGTGCATGGAACTGAACATGCTCCATATACAGAGTCATCTGTATATGGCAACTAATACTCTGCTCCATGGCTGAGATCAGAGTTGCATTGATAATGTTAGGGCCTACTGCCCTTTATGATAATGCTGTGGTATTATGAATTCAGGTATTTGTCATTATCCAGATAAAGAGATAGTAAGTGACAGAGAACTCAGAGAGCTGAATCAAATATTAAGTTTAGTACACAATGCATGCAGATTTAAGTATGTGTCGTTGGCAAATTTCCCCAGAGCCCCCACCTTTGTGGTCAAAAACCTTCACTTGTATCTTATTCTTGAAATGTCACCACGAACATCTTAAAGAGTTCTTTCATACCTGACCATGAAAACATAATTCTTTCTAACTGGGAGATGCGACCTTGAAAATGAGGAACTGAGAGCCTTAGTCAAAAAGATAACAGATACTGTATCCAGAAACCCAATAAACTTCAGAAGGTAAGTCCCCAAAGACAGAGTGTTGTAATACCAGCCGGTGTGCTAATTCTACGCGGATTGTCCCATTTTTCATCATACACCACCCAGGTATTTGCCCACGGGGGCTACAGTACCCAGCATCTGGGTTTCCACAGGTAGGACTGCCAGGTGCATAGCCTGAGTCTTCATTGCTCGGGAGATTAGTTGCTCCAGGGAATTTAGCACATATAGTGCTAACTGGTAGCTTTAAAAATTATCTGCAAACCTTCAGATGGGAGCTCTCCGAAGTTCTCTCTCCTCCTCCTTTTCTTGGGAGTCCACTTACCCCCCTTAAGAGCCATATACTGGCTACTACCTTTTTGACTGGTAAGATTTCCTTGCCACCATGAGAGTGTTATCCTAAGGGATGGCTACTGTGGTGTTTTGCAACTTAGTGTTCCTTGTCTCATTGTCAATTTCTATGAACAGTTACCCCACCTCACCAACTGTTCCCATGACACAGATATGGCCAAATATCAGAGGTTTTCAGCTGATAAAGGAGAGTGTGTACATAGCTAGCAATCAGTTAGATTGGTGTCGGTATTCATTCCTTCCCATATTACTGTATGGTGTTTTAAGAACTTGGTCTCATAGTTGTTTTGTGTATAGAGAAGACAGTCCTTCATAGCAATAGGTGTCAAACATATAAAAAGAAAATAAAACATTTTCTCCTCTCTACTCCCCTGTTGGAGGCGCAATCACAGGTTTGCAATGGCTGGCATGTATCCAGTTCGGTTTTCCCTCCAGCTTTACTGAGGTGGCTGTAGTCAGCAACACTTGGTATGGACCCTCGTACTTAGCATTGAGACTTCCTCTGACATGCTTTTTGGTTACCACCCAATCTCCAGGTTACAGTTAGTGATTCCCTTGGTCAGCATCTGGATCTGGAATGGAAGAGTCCCCTTTTTATGCACTTGAGCTAGTCTAGCATGTAGTGCTGAGACATATCGGACCAGCTCACCATGGTGGAGTGGCAGTTGCTGAGGAAAATACAGGCCCAACCATGGTGCATTACCAAACAGTATCTCATATGGTGAGAGCTTAGTTTTCCTGTTAGGGGTGTACCGGACAGAGAACAATGCAAGTGGCAAACACTCTGTCCATGGCTTTCCTGTCTCTTCCATGGCTTTCCTGATCTTTAACTTAATAGTGCCATTTAACCTTTCTACCTTCCCACTACTCTGCGGGTAGTAAGGGTGTGGAAGGCTGCTGTACCCCAAAACTGTTTAGTACTTCAGACATCACTTCACCTGTAAAATATGTTCCTCTGTCTGATTCAATTATCTCAGATATTCCATACCAGCATATTACCTCAGACATCAGTTTCTTGGCTGTAGCTCTTGCAGTGGCACTCACCATGGGGTAGACTTCAGGCTGTGGAGCTTATCTTAACCAATGCCCCTGCTTTGTGAAGAGCTGAGATCTGCTGTGAAATGCTGTCATTTTGTACTACATTCAAGGGGTACTGTCTCAAACCTGGAGGAGTACACCCGGGTTGCAAGAGGACTTCAGCAGAGGTCCTGAAAGGAGCCCACTGGTTGTCTTGGATGTGGCCCACAAATAGAAAGGTACCTGCTGCAGCATGAGTTCTTGACTTGAGGTTAAGGGAAGAATGGCTGGGCACTGCATGTAATCAAGCGCAGCCAGTATGCATGCAACATCATCATTATTTGTGGCAAGTTTTAAAGAGACAGTGCCATCAGGGCAGTACTCAATGTTAGCATTCAGTTCAGCCAAAACATCAGCTCCCAACAGAAAGGATGGACATGTGTCACTAGCCATAAAATGAGTGATAATAGTGTGATCACCAAAGCCGCAGGTAAGGGGAACAGTTAAATTACAACGAGTGTCCTTGCCATTCAACCCTACATCAGTAATATAATCATCAGAAAGCATTTCATTAGATACTCATTATTTACGTACAACTGACCTGGCTGCTGCCGTGTCAATAAGGAATGATACAGATGGGCCTGATTGTAAATAACCAGGTGTACTGGACTTGGTTGGAACAAGAATGGGTAGTACAGGGTTGCCCTCTTCCAATGGCTGGGCTGGCTGGCAGGAGGCGGGGCCAGAGAATCCTGAGGTTCTCGATCCCTATGCTGTCAATTTAGCTGCTTCTTGGTGTCTTGGCACTCTTTACATGAAAGGACCAGAATGGCCACAATTGAAGCATTTCAACTCCCTTTGAGGGGTCCCTACAGAAGGCTGGCTGACCATTACCACTGCCTTGCCCTTTGATTTGGGAGGGTTATCCAACTCAATCCTCCTAGCTGCTGTGACAAGTTTTTCCATCTACGCAGTATGCCATGTAGGTGTAGATACCTTCATCCTTTCCTGTATGAGAGGGTAAAGCCCATTTACAAATGATTGCACAAGGAGTTTTTGTGCTACAGGACCTCCTTCATCATAACCCAGATCCCGCTAGGCTGCTGTCGGCATTTGTTCAAAACATTCTACGCCTTCTGTCTTTTCCTGTTTCATGCCTTCCAAGCCCAATGACCCCTCTTGTGCACTGTCCTTTGCCCATTTGTGGAAAGCTGTATTATACCGTTTGCCAGAGGTATAAGTCTTCTTCTCCTGAGTGCTACTGTAGGTGTTCGACCCAATGCCTCTTCTACTAGTTTTTAAACTTTTTCAGTGACCATGCTGCCAGCATTTTCACCTGCTTTTCCCATTACTAGGGCTCTATAGTCTAACCTTGTTGCTTAATAAGTCGCTTCAGTGGAGCTACTAGGCTGGGATGCAACAGGAAGGGCACAAGTTGATTTCTAGTGAGGATGGGAAATACACCTCCTCCTCCAAGTTTTGGTGCACCAAAATTAATACTGGTATCTCTCCAATCTGTGTTTTGCTGGTCACACCTGGAGCAGATCCACCTGGCCGGACTGGACTCAGTCACCACGTTAGCCGATTTCTGGTCTGATAGATATGACGGTGGTGTAGTAGGTCTCTCACTAGCTGCCAATCCTTCACTTACTAAACCCTCCACTACTTGACACCATTTTTCCACATGCTCATCTAACTCATGATCCTTCAACCAACCTCCAAATTCCCTCTGAAATTTTTTCCACTTTTCAGAATCAAGCCATTGTTCCTCCCAAACTCCTATCTTCTGTATGACTTTCTCAATGCCTTTTGTCCACTCTGCTCCTGCTCGGTTTGATACTACTTGCTTTGCCTTCCTAAAATCCTCATTTTTGGTCAATTGTTACCCATATTCTCGTGCTCCTTGTTATAACTTTAATTTCTCCTCCTTTTGTTCCCTGCAAGCACACTTCCTCCCTTGAATTCTAGAGTGTCTGGTTTATGGACTTCCTCCCTTAAATTATTAGGGTGTCCGTCTCAGAGTATATTGACTTAGGAGGTGCAAGAGGGATCCAGATCCCCTCTTCTGCGTTTCTTGCATGTTCTGCAATCATGTATAACACCCAGAGCACAAACATACAGAAAACCTCATATCCAAAAATTGCAAAAAAGGCATCACTGGGAGACATATTATACCATAGTAATACAGTTCTTCCATACTAAATAATATGGTATGGAACTTACAGGCAAGGACCTATATAACACACGTTCTCTGATACATGCAGGGGAAGCTCAGAGAAGACAGAGGTTAAGTAAGAAAAGCTTCTTACCTGCTGTTTAGAGCCTCGTCTATCCTTCCGATATCCGCTACACGATAAGTCGGGACACAGGTGTCTCCTTCACTGATATAGTAGCCCACGCGCACCCAGGTGATGGCAGTTTTGTTAGGGCCAACTGCCATTTATGATAATGCTGTGGTATTCCAAATTCAGGTATTTGTCATTAAACGGATAAAGAGATAGTAAGTGACACAGAACTCAGAGAGCTGAATCAAGTACTGAGTTTATTACACAAAGCATACAGATTTAAGTATGTGTCATTGGCAAAGTTCCCCAGATCCCCCTCCTTTGTGGTCAAATACCTTCACATGTAACTTATCCTTGAAATGTCGACCAGAACATGTTGAAGAGTTCTTTCATATCCGACCATGAAAACATGATTCTTTCTAACTGGGAGATTCAACCGTGAAAATGAGGAACTGAGAGTCAAAAAGATAACAGATAACTGTTCTTTGGGCTGTATGAGAACCTTACTAATACTATAAGCGTAACAAAATTGGCTGTAGGGTTAATAAAAATGGCTGAAGCATGGATAATATAGGAGAGCTGACATTTCTCTGCTATCTAATCCCTATCAAAAAAATCATGACTGTTAAAATAACACATCCTTTATCCCACATGGAGAACACTGTAAAAGAAGGAAAGCTACAATGATAAAAAATAGATTTTTTTCTGCTCACCCAAAATGGAATAAAAAGTGATCAAAAAGTCTTATAGTACCCAAAATGGTACCAATAAAAACTATAGCTGACACAGCAAAGTACAAATCCTTACACCGCTCTACCAAAAGAATAATTTAAAGATAATAGGTGTTAGAACATGAAACCAAGACATTTTTAAAAAAAAGTTTCTTTAGTTTTTTAAAAGTAGACAATTTTGTATTGCTATAATGATACAGACCCATAAATAATAAACATAAAAACAATGGTGGAATCGTCTTTCTTTCCATTCCACAAAAAATGTTAATTATTTTTAAATACATTCTATATTACATAAAGTGATGCAATTAAAATACTTGTTCCTTTAAAATGTTACTAATTTACTAATTTAATTTACTGTATATAACAATTTTTTTAAAATGTTCCTTACATTGTCTGGTATAAATGCAATCTCATCTCTTTTAAAGAAACCCCCTATTATTCCATATAGGGTACGCCCACACAGCATAGATAAAATACTGTCTGGATTCTGATTTAGAATTTGACCAGTATTTTATTGTTCTTTGGGCGGTTCTGTGGCCTGTTATTGGCTGTGGTTTTCGAATTCGGCCTTCCCCGAGCAGTACATGTTTCACTGTAAATATGGTGGAAGCATGAACATGTTCCAAGGTCTTTGAAAAACACCGGATTTTAAATCCGACCATCAGAAAATCCGAGCTGTGAAAACTATAGTTCGGATTTTCTATTTGAAATCTATGGGGATGGTTTACAGTCGGTTTTCAGACAGTTTCAAAATCTGAAAACCGACTGACAATCTGACAGTTAAAGCATGCCGTGTAGCCCTTAGGCTATGTTCACACAGCTTAACTGCGGGACGTAATTACGCCCCGCAATTACGCCGTGTGGCCGGGGGCGGGAGCGGGGGAGTGAGCTGGGGGCCGGCACTTCGCCGGCCCATAGACTTGCATTACCAGCAGCGCGTATACGCCACTGGTAATTCACATGTCAATTATTTCTCCGCCCGGCGGATTCGTCGAGCGGGGAGAGGAGACGTAATCCATAGTTCTCTATGAGAACTGTGGATTACCGTAATGACTGGACCGTTTTCAGCGCACTCCGGCGCGTAATTACGGACCGAAATACGGCCCATTTTAAGCCGTGTGAACATGGCCTTAATCTATTTAAATCAATATTTAAGACAAATGATGGCCTATGATTCTTGACTTCCAGAGGGTCTTTACTTGTTTTATAAATTACAGTTATTGTGACAACTGTAAATTACTAAAACATGGTATCCCCATTTCAAAATATGATTACACATGATTTCATAATCCAAGGAGCTAACAGATAGTCCAGCACTTTTACAATAATCATTGAACTTCTCTAACCCTTTATCTTAAGGTGCTTCATACATTTTTTTTAAATATAATCAATATTTGATATGTTGTTATTGTGTTATCTGTAAATTTATCTGATTCTTTCAGAACTTTGTAAACTATATTCATCACTTCTTTCTAGCTTTTCTTTTCCACTTTTTTCTAACCTTGCCTAAAAACATTTACTAACATACTTATAAAACTTAGCTTTTGTCAATTTCAATGTTCATTCTACGTTTTGTCAATAATACATATAAACTTTTTTGTAGACATAATTTGCCTTTTAAGAAGTATAAAAGACCTTTTCTAACTGGCAGGCTGTAACCTGTTCACAATTATTCCAATTAAATTTTTTGTTTCTTCTTAACCCCTTCTCCCTTAAAAATAATCTAATAAATGCCTTATGTGCTAACCAGATTGTCCTGGGTTTACCTCCTCTGTATAATTTTTTTTCAAAAAAAATTAGAATCTCATTCTTTATTTTAGTCCTAACGTTCAGGTCAACTAACAGTAACTCATCTAAAGGGAATTTGCCATCTGGCAAAATCCCTTCTGAGGTCATCTCGTAGCTTGCTACAATGCAGCCTCAGAGAATGGGGTAATGGCTGCATATGCACAGTTTTCCCCATAGCCGAGCGAGTGCGCTTGACTATATTCAGAACTCCCATAGATGTGCAAACCAAGTCTTATACTTATTCCTCAGGTCTCAAAAAGGATTCTTGAGAAAGCAAAACTGCTTTAACTCCTCTTATATTCTTCCAAATTCTGACCCTATCCTTACTTCAGCCAAAACTATATAATGATCAGACCAGTCACATAATATTCCAGAATAAATAAATGCTCTGAGCACTTAATTGAATTCTGCCAATTTTAAATATCTTCTATGGTGCTGGTGAATAATATGTGGTTCAATAATATACCCTCCATGCAGGTGTAAATAGGCCCCAGAAAGTCACAGAACTGAATGGAGAGCCGATCGCGCTTTCCGGGTCTGGCTGCAACATGACCCAACAGAATAAGGAGTCGGCAAAGTCGGACGCTGATGCCGGGCAAGATGGCACCCACGGACCTCATGTAGCAAGTAAACAGCTGTGGAGGCAGGCGGAGGTAACACAGGGAGCACTGGCTAAGTTGGCACAATATTCCCACAATCCCTCAGCCAAACCCACTGAAAAAGAATCCTTGAAAGGGTGTCAACAAAGCAGCAATTTAATGCAAGCAGAGGCTGTGGCTGAGACTCAAACGGGGAGACAAATGCCAGCAGCATGTATGCAGGTGCCAGACCTAAAGGCCCTGTCTGTATGTCCCCTCCGGCATTAGCACAGCAAGACATTAAGGAACCCACCCTAAAAGATGTACTGAAAGCTGTTCACCAGTGCCATACTGTCTTATCCACATTCACTACATAAGTCGGCGGTCTCAAGGAGGATATCAGTATTATGTGGCATGATATGCAGAGATATGCTGAACGTATGAAAGCTGCTTAGATCAGAATCAGTGATCTGGAAGATCAATTTAACCCTTTGCTGCCAGACTTTGATTCACAGTCTCAGATGATTAAGGCGCTACTTCCCAAGACAGACGACCTTGAGAACCGTTCATGCAGAAATAATGTGCGCATTGTGTGGGTGCCTGAAAAAACGGAGGGCCCTTCCCGTCGGAGTTCTTTGAGACCTGGCTTATTGACATCTTTGGAATGGACTCCTTTACACCTATGTTTGCAGTTGAGTGGGCACAAAAAAGAAGAGCACAGTTCCAGGATGTCAAAAGGAGGCTCTGAGAGCTTTCAGTGCAATACGCAATGCTATTCTCAGCGAGACTCCAAGTGGTGGTGTTAAACTCTACACATTTCTTCGAAACTCCTAGGGACGCTATGCATTGGATTGACCAGAATAAATCTTCCAACAAAGCACAGCTTCCAGAGGATTCCGCGGGACATAAGTGATTACCACTGTATATGTTTTCTTCTTCAATTTCCCTCTCTGATTTCCTTGTTTTTCTTTTCCATCCTGCTCCAACCCGGTGCTATGTTTAATATCATTTTTTTTCTAGGAGTGGGATGGTTGTTGCCGAAGAACTATTAACATTGTTATATGATGCTGGCTGTTTTTGTGGGCTTCACTTCCGATTGCAAGGAGGACCTGAACCCTTTTTTAAGGTTGTTTACAGTTTTAAATCCAAAAAGAAATTAATTCCTCTAAAACATAACTTTTAATATAGTCCCCTTAAAAACAGTTTTTGTTTTTAAAGGATATCATAAATTGGTACACATCAGGGACATAGCAAGCAAGAAAGAGTTTATAGTTTATACCTATAAAGCTAACTCAAAAAACTCAACCTCTTTCTGACCCTTAGCGGAGCTCCCGCCGCTAAAAGGGCGACCCCACGCCAAACTCTCCTCTAATTATACCCTATGTCTGACTCCTATATTTATTGTATAAATCAGTTATTCCTTTGTACATAGAATACATACGAGAGAATGAATATAGTCAAGATGTAAATAACAATTGCACCAGAAAAAACAGGGCTTAATAATAGCAGTGACTAGTAAGCACAATTACATATCACCTTTAACGTCCCGCACTTACGACAAAAAACAAATGCAATTCCCCAGATGTGGTTTGTCCCAATCTCAGAGACTTTTGAATGGGGTATACTTATAGCCTTTAAAACTGCCATATACCAATAATATATGCTTTTTTCAACATAGGAATTAACACATAGTACCTGGTGCCTTCAACCAACTCTACTTGGCCAGTATGCCTAGAGAAGGAAATACCGCAGGGAGCTAGTTTACCTCCACCTGATGGGGAGTCCAAAGTGATGGAAAATCCAATGTCCCATCAATTTTTTAGGGAGGGAGCTCCACTAAGGGTCAGCAAGAGGTTGAGTTTTTTGAGGGAGCAGTGTAGGTATAAACTATAAACTCTCTCTTGCTTGCTATGTCCCTGATGTGTACCAATTTATGATATCCTTTAAAAAGAAATACTGTTTTTAAGGGTTATTAAAAGTTATGTTTTAGAAGAATTAATTTCTTTTTGGATTTATAATAGATATTGGTTATTCCTCATCTATCCCTGGGATTTAGGTTCATTTGATTGTTTACAATTTAGCAAATTCTACATGTTTTGCCTTTTGTACTTTTCTAAAAATGCTGGTTTAACTGTTTTTTTTTTCTGAGGGAGGGGGTTCTGTCTCCAGATGGTTCTTGTTTACTTTATGAGGTGGCTTGGGTGGCTTCCATCCATCATTGTGTCAGTTAGAGGTACTTGGTCACTTACTGGATACATGGGTGTAGATGATGGATAAGATAACATTAATCTCCTGGAATGTCAGTGGACTGAGTGACCCAAACAAAAGATATGCTATAATTAATTTTCTTTCTCAGTACCAGCCAGCTATACTGTTTATTCAAGAACAGCACTTAGTGTCAGATACAGTACAATGGCTTAAAAGGGTGTGGATGGACTGGGAGAGTCATTCTCTACACACTAATCTTTCTAGAGGGGTTAGGATTGTGACCCATAAATCTATACATTTTGCATGTATGGCTATTGAGAGAGATGGTGAGGGGAGATATATGTGTCTACTGTACAATCTATTCTCATACATTTGTACTGGTAAATATTTATACACCTCTGCCTTATAATTGTAACACCTTTAAAACAGTGTTTAACTTTACTGATAATTATCCTGATGTTCCGGTTCTTATTATGGGCGATTTTAATACTGTTGTGGACCCACACTGGGATAAATTATCTGCAAAGTACTAATGCCCTCAGCATTAACTCCATTTGGACACATGATTAGAGAGTTGGATCTTATAGATATATGGTGTCAATATTCAATATTCATGCTATTCTAGTACATATAACACTCTGTTTAGAATCGATATGGCTGTGGGTAATTAGCGGATATGTCAGATGGTAACTAAAGTTGAGTATCTTATACGTTCCATTTCTGATCATTCCCCAATTCTGTTACAGCTAAAAAAAATTGGATTTATTAGTGGGTTTTGGACAAAAATTTATATTATGGATTAAACTTTTTTATACTGATCCCAAGGCTAAAGTGCAGTCCAATGGTATTCACTCAGAGACGTTTGATTTGAGAAGGGGAACGAGACAGGGATGCCCTTTATCTCCATTGCTGTTTGCCTGGTAATTCAGTCGTTAGCAGCTCAGATTAGAGTGAATACTCATTGAAGGCTGTAAAAGCGGAGGGATGGAAGACAAAATAGCCTTATATGCTGAAGATATCCTCCTTTCCTTGGCCAGTATCAGTGGCTCATTGCCAGAGGCAATTGACCTCTTGCCGACATTGGATGTATGCATACATCCTGGCGATCATGCGGGCTTACAGGCGAGAAAATTACCGCTGGCCTCATGTCATATCACCCACGGCCGGAATGAGGGTGATTAACGCTTCATTATCGCGACCTGTCATGGTCGCGATAATAAAGTTGCAGGCAGGAGGAGTGAACTCCTCTTGCCTACAACCGGTGCAGTAACGGCGCTCTGCGCCGCTGCTGTTTCACTCACCCGACTCCCCGGATGCTTTCTGAAAGCATCCGGGCCGTCTGGTGATGTCACCATGCCCACAATGCATTGTGGGCATGGTGATTGACAGTTACCATGGCGACCAGTACACAGCAGCAATGCTATGTACTAGTCTATTATTGTAACAGCAATCTGATGATTGCTGTTACAAATCCCCTATGGGGAAAAGTGATAAAAATGTGAAAAAGTAAAAAAAAAGTTAAGAAAGTAAAACCCAAACACAGAAAATAAAAAACACGTACACTGGCCTTTCCCCTTTACAAACGCCAATTGCCCCAAAAATATAAAAAATAAAGTACCCATATTTGGTATCACCGTGTGTGTAAGAACCCACACTGTAAATCTGTCATGTTAATTAACCCTTACAGTGAACGCTGTAAAAAAAAAATCACAGAATTGCGATTTTTGTTCATCCTACAGCACATAAAATGGAATAAAGAGCGATCAAAAACTCATATAAACGCCAAAGTTGTACCAATTAAAACGTTAGTTCATCCTGCAAAAAAAAAGTCTTTACACAGATCTGTATACAGAAAAATAAAAAAGTTATGACTCTCAGAAGATAGCGATGCATAAATATTGTTTTACACAATAAAACACTTTTTTTTTTGTGTTTCAAAATAAAAAAAAACTATATAAATTTGGTATTGCCAATATTATATCAACCCACAGAGTAAAACTAACATGTCATGTGTACTGCATGGTGAGCACTGTTAAAAATAAAAACACTACTTCACCCTGCCTTCCAAAAAATGGATTTAAAATTGATCAAAAAGTCTTGTCCCACCAAAAATGATACTAATAATAACAACAACTCATCCTGCAAAAAACATTTTTATAGACCTATTTCTATTGTGTAAAAGTAAGAAAACATAAAAAACAATATAAAATGTATATCATTGCAATCGTACCGACCTGCAAAGTAAAGTTATCCACTCATTTACACTGCACGACGAACACTGTAAAATTGAAGCCCAAAAATCAATGACGGTACTGCATTTTTCCCCACCCCCATTTTCATGGCCCAATGCTAAAGAAAACTATGGAACACCTGTGCGCCCAAAATGCACAGTACACCCCTAGATGAGATCCCTGAGAGGTGTTGAATCCAAAACAGGGTGACTTCTGGAAGGTTTTCTCCTGTTCTGGTACTTTGGGGGCTTTGCAAATGCCACATGACCCCACCAAAATCTGCGTTCCAAAAGCCAAATAACACTCCCTCCCTTATACGTCCTGACATGCATGCAAACAGCAGTTTACACCCACATGTAGGGTATTGCCGAACTTGGAAGAAATTGTGTAACATAATTTTGGGTACTTTTTTCCAGGATTCCTTGCAAAAATTAAAAAATTTCAGCTAAAATTGCAGATTGTTGGAAATTTTTATTTTTTTTATTTTCACAGCCTAACACTAAAAACATTTGTGAAACACCTGTGGGGTTTATATACTCACTACACCCCTGGATATATTCCTTAAGGGGTGTAGTTTCAAATATGGGGTCTTTTTAGGGGTGTTTATTAAGTTTTAGCACCTTAGGGTGTCCGCAAACCTGAAATGGCGCCTAAATAAAATCGTAATGAAAATGAGACCCCAAAGTCCGGTAGGTGCTTCTCCTATTCTGAGTCTTGTAGATGAGTCAAATAGCGCACTAGGGACACATATGAGATATCTCCGACCACAGCAGAATCTGGAGAATCAATATTAAGTTGCATTTCCCTGATCACATCTACCGTGTTCTTGTGAGTAATGGATAAAAATTTAAAATCTGCAAGAAAAGTGAAATTTAGAAATTTCACCTCCACTTTACTTTAATTCCTGTGAAACACCTAATGGTTTAATAAATGCTGTTTTGAATACTTTAAGGGGTGTAGTTTCTTAGATGAAGTCCTTTATGGGGATACCTAACACACAGGCCAATCAAAGTCGCGTTAGAACTGGACTGGTCTCTAAAAAAATTTATATTGCAAATTTTCTTGAAAATTTGAAAATTACTACTAAATTTCTAAGCCCACTAAAGTCGTAAAAATAAAGACATTTAAAAAAATTATGCCAACCTACCGTGAACATATGGTAGATGCTAGTTCTAAACTATTTTGAGTGAAATTTTTGAAGTTTGAAATTGGTAAATTTTTCAAGTTTTTCACGATACTTTGATATTTTTCACAAATAAACAAGGACTTTTTGGACCAATGTTTCTTACTATCTTAATGCACAATATGTCACGAGAAAACATTCTCTAAATCACATGGATAGATAAAAGTGACAAAAAGTTATTCTCACATAAAGTGACATAGCTGAGATTTAAAAAAATGGGGCTCTGTCAGAGAGGCCAAAACTGGCTCTGGCGGTAAGGGGTTAATAACATTAAATGCTATGGTACCTATTCAGGGTTAAAAATCAATTGGGGAAAATCGGTCATTATGTCGGTGGATGCCAGGGAACAATTTACTCTCCCAGAGGACATCCCACTCCTTGTATCACTCTCTTTCAGATATTTATAGGTATAAATATTTCTTTGAATCTACAGGAATTTGGGTGGCTGAATCTGAATCCACTGTTTGTCAAATTTAAAAATAAATGAGATGTCTGACACAAATTACCATTATCGATAGTGGGTAGATCAAATCTGGTAAAGATGATTTGGATGCCCCAGTTATTAGATCTCTTGCATAATTCTCCAATTTGGCTCATCCAGAGATCCTTTCTTTAAAGTAGGCTAAAGACCAATTTGCCTAACGGCAACTAACACCATATGTATACTATTCACCATCCTAACTTAAATGATAAAACGTAACTTTTATTTGAACATTCACTACTTATTAAAGTGCTTTTAAATATATCGGTTTCCTATGCTGTTTATATTCTAGTTTCTGATTCCTATCAGTTTGTATACATAAGTGTCTGCAGTACACTATGATAGGATGCCACAGCTGCCTAAATAAAATAATGACACTGCCCCCCCAACATATTTCGCCATGTCAAGTAGCGTCTTTGGGGGTCAACGGGGCAATAAGACGCGCTGGACGCCAAATCAACTAATTTATGTCTATTGCTGAAGATGTAACGACTAGAAACAGCCAATGAAGGTCCAATCTAATGAAACCACCCATAATTCAGTGCCAGTGTCATTCCCTTTACAAGACAAATATAGCCAATGCCCAATAGGATCAATATATACGCCCCATATGTATAATAGTTAACAGTCGTTACTTAGTTATAGCCTAACCACATCCAAATCAATTATACATATAAGTATATTGAGCAGAGAAGACGCTAGAGAAATATATCTATGATTATTTCTCAGTTTAATACTTACCGTGCATCTTTTGATGCTGCTATGATGGAGAAAAACCCGCGTGTGTGTGGTTAATGCTCAGTGTGGAAATCGTGATGATTTAAACCATGATTTAGGCTTTGATGCTCTAAAATACTACCTTATCACAAAAGGAATTCAGTATAATAATCATAATGAATTTGTTTTGAAGTTACTTCATTTCTGTTTTTTACTTTTGATGGGAAATTTTATTTCCAAATTAAAGGTGCAGCTATGAGTACCATTTGTGCACCAATACTGTACAATACTGTACTAATCTTTTTCTTGGGTGGTGGGAAAGTGAACATGTTTTCAATGAGGACTTATCATTTTACACTTGTCACATTTTATTTTGCGGTCGTTATATTGACAATGAGCCAATTCTCTGGGAGGGAGAGATTTATCTCTTTAATGATTTTGTTTCCATCCTTAATAATACACAGTGTCGAGGTCACAGCACCAGCAACAGCAGCAGCAGCATGAGGTCATAGAATGGCACAATAACAGAGTGTGGTGGTGGGTGGCATTACCAGTCCCTAGTAAAGATGGTGGTAGGCAGATAGAGAAACTGTGAGCAGATGTGTGGCATCAGGCGGGTGGCGGCAACAGAATAGTGGCTGAGGCAGGTAGTTTGAACCTAGACAAATTTTTCAAAGTTTGGGTGAGGCGTCATGGCTAATGTAATCTGACGCCTAAGGCATTGGTGTGTGGAAATCCTGGCCGATCCACGCCTGATTCATCTTGACAAAGGTCAGTCGTTCCACATTTCCCGTGGACAAGCGGGTTCTCCTTGGGGTAACGATGGCCCCCGCCGCACTGAACACCCGCTCTGATGCCACACTACTGGCCGGGCAGGACAGCTTCTCCACTGCAAACTCGGCAAGTTGCAGCCACACATCCAGTTTGGCTGCCCAGTAATCCAGCGGATCTTCTAACTGGGGTGGCAGAGTGCATCTGGACCGAGAGATGATGGCAAAGAGAAACAACTCCCTTCTACAGAGGTGGTGGCCTTGACTGGCTGCAATGGCATGCGTGCCACTGGGCGCTGCTGCTGCTGTTGCTGCGGCGGATGGCTGGACCACCACATCTGAGCCACGTTTCTCCCAGGCCACTGGATGGTGACACTGTGTTGACGCAGGGCCATGGTGCCAACGTTCGCTCCCTGGCCACGTTTCACTTTCTGCCCACAGATTCTACATATACCCATATTCGGCTCCTCCGGTGTCTTAGCAAAGAACTGCCACACCGCCGAGTAGCTGATTTTACCGCCAACGCTCCGCACTGAGTAACTACTACCGCCGCTGCCTCGCTGAGCCCCTGTGCCGCTACTTTCTTGGACCTGTGAAGTGGGTTTTCTACCCCGTGGCCGCTTGGCTCCTGACCTCACACTGCTGCTACCCTGCTGACTCACAGCCACACAACCCACTTGCTGGCTGCGCCGCTGCCTGACGCGCAAGCTGACGCCCTCTTTTCCTGACGATGATGAAGCCCTTGCTTCACCCGGCTCCCAAGTGCGGTCGACTACATCATCATCGATGTGTGTGTCATTGTCACTGCTGTCCTCATCACCGGTCTTGGAGTGCAGAGACTGACCCCTCACAACATGACCTCCCATGCCACTCTCCACATCTATACTTTGCCGCCTACTGCAAGAAGCAGGGGATATTGGCCCCATTTCTTCGCTGCCAAGTAGCTGCTGACTGCCCTCCTCAAATTGTTCATCCTCGCTATATAGTGGCGCTGAGCCCAGACCACATAGTAGATCTCTGGCTGAGGGAACCGGATGGGACAGAGGCGGGTTAAAGACAGGTGAGGGCCGCTGACCCGCTCCCGGGGCATGACAACAAAGGTTGGGGCTGACGTTCCCACCGACTCTTGGCTGGGGTTATCAGATGTCATCTGGGAGGAAATGGATGACCTAGTCAACCAATCAAGAACCAATGGGTTGCTGAACAACACATGGCCGCTAGATGACAGCGGCAGTTCTGGCCTCACCGAGTGACCCCTGCTGCGACGTCCCCTTGCTGTGCTGCGACCTGGGCCTGCTCCAGGAATGTTTGTGCCACTGCCACTCGCAGGTGAAGAGCCTGCCATCTCTCTGTCTGACATACTGTTTGTTCTAAAATGTACAGACACTGTTTGATGAAGATATCTGTATATGATAAATACACACCCTGTATTTGACTCCAAATGAACCCAGTAACAAGCTTGGGTAACCCTTGGATATAAATTGCGCTCCACAAATGGGCAGGAAAAATTTACTTGTATGTGTCATTTAAAAACACTGTGTATTTTACTGAATATAAAAGCACAAACAGATATGAATTATGCTACAGGCAAAATTTCTTTTTTGGCGGTGAAAAAGAATGTTTCTTTTACTAAGTACAACTGCAGAAAAATACTTAGTTAAGCCTTCGATGTAAATTGCGCAAAATAAATATGCTGCCACCAATTACCAGCTTTGTCGCGTGTTAAAACGGCGTATATTTTACAGAACACAACAGAAAAACTTGTAACTAGCCTTCGGATATGAATTATGCTACAGGCAAAATTTCTTCTTTGGCGGTGAAAAGGAACGTTTCTTTTAGTGACCACAACAGCAGAACAACGCTTAATTAACCCCTAGATCTAAATTGCGCAAAATAAATGAGCAACCAAAAATTAAAGTGGTATTTGGATTGGAAAAACGCTGTTTCTTTAAATGAATACAACAGGAATAGGCTTAGATAACTCTTGGATATTCAATGTGCTCAAGAACTGAGCAGATAGTATTAAAATGTATATGCAGCTGCATTGGACGCACACTGGACTTCAGTTCCAATACCCCACAAAATCAGAATTAGAACATAAGAGAAGCAGTCTCTGAGACAAGCTGTGACACCCCCCAAAAATCGCTGTATAAAAGTGAGTTCTTTAGCATGAGATATCATAAGCAGCAGCGGCAGCAGGAGCAGCTTCCCTACACAGTACAGTGAGAGGAGTGTGAGGAGCGAGCATGGCGCCCGGACTTATATAGTGCAGTGACGTCACAGAATCCCGCCGGTCTCTGATTGGCTTCATCTCTGCACATGTCATGTAGGCTACGCCTTTCTTCCTCCCAGACTTCTTTGCCCCATGTAACACCATGTGCTCGCAGCCATTTTATCAATCAAAAACACGCTTCGTTCCCGCGAATCACCCCAAACTTCGACTTCATTCAGAATCGAAGTTTTCCTGAAATTCTAAACAAATTCCACTTCGTTAGAATCAATTCGCCCATCTCTAATTGAGAACCATCCCGTTAATTTCGTTAAGGGAATAATGCTGAATTTCTCAATTATTTTTGATTCATAGAGTTTAAAGAACCCCTCTATTTTTACATAAAATTGGAATTAGGGACTCTCCTTTGTGTAATAGGTGCAATGTGCACCTGGCCTCTATAATGCATATGTTTTGGCATTGTCTCAAGCTAGAACGACATTGGACTTTAATTATCCAACTGATTCAGAAAATTTATCAGACAAAAAAAAAAGAGAGAAATTGTGTTCTGGGATACGTGAAAGATCTAAATGTTTCAGAAGCCGAGAAAATCAGAGTATCTAGGCTGTTACAAGGGGCATACATTAAAGTTTTCCCTTGACCCACTTCTATTTATCACAGGACACTGAAACTGCACAGGAGTAATGATATACAGTAAGTCTCTATAGGTAACATGCCAATTTGCAACTCATAACTGATAACGGTCTTAATTTTACAGGTGCTGAAGTGGTGTGAGGTTTGATAATGGACCCAGTGGAAAACAGAGCAGTCATCAAGTTCCTTTACTTGAGAGACTGCTCAAAAGAGGCGTTCAATGTGGTGAAAGAGGTTTATGGTGATGATTCCCCATATGATGTAGTCAAGAACTGGCATTGTCAATTTAAATGTGGTCGGACTTTGGTACAAACAGCTCCAATTCCAGGGGGACCCCACTCTGTTATTGATGAACACACCATCCAGTAAGTGGGTTTGCCATTTTGGAAAATCGCCGTTTAACCATTCGCCACCTAGCCCAAAATGTAAATATTAGTGTGGGATTTGGGGAAAAAAAATCATCCAAAACCATCTTCACATGTTTAAGGTATCTGTTTGCTGGGTTTCCTGGCTGCTCACACCTTTCCAGAAGAAGGAACGAGTCAAATGCTCTCAGGCTCTATTGATGACGTGTCATGGAAACCAGGAAGACTTTTTCAACAGACTGATCACACCGGTTAAAAGCTGGGTTCATCACTATGATCCTGAGACTAAATTCCAGTCAATGCGGTGGAAGCATCATGACTAGAGATGGGCGAATTGATTCTAACGAAGTGGAATTCGTTTAGAATTTCAGGAAAACTTCGGTTCTGAACGAAGTCGAAGTTTGGGGTACTTCGGGTGAACGAAGTGTGCTTTTGATTGATAAAATGGCTGCGAGCACATGGCGTTACATGGGGCAAAGCACTCTGGGTGGAAGAAGGGCATAGCCTGCATGACATGTGCAGAGATGAAGCCAATCAGAGACCGGCGGGATTCTGTGACGTCACCGCACTATATAAGTCCGGGCGCGACGCTGGCAGCTCACACTCCTCTCACTGTACTGATTAGGGAAGGTGCTGCCGCGGCTGCTTGTAATAGCTCTTACTGAAGAACTGATTTTTATACAGCGATTTTTGGGGGGTGTCTCAGCTTGTCTCAGAGACTGCTTCTCTTAACGTTCTATTTCTGATTTTGTGGGGTATTGGATCTGAAATCCAGTGTGCGTCCAGTGCAGCTGCATATAAATTTTAATGCTATCTGCTCACAGCACATTGAATATCCAAGGGTGATCTAAGCCTGTTCCTGTTGTATTCATTTAAAGAAACAGCGTTTTTACAATACAAATACCACTTAATTTTTGGCTGCTCAATTCTTTTGCGCAATTTACATCCAGGGGTTAATTAAGCGTTGTTCTGCTGCTGTGGTGACTAAAAGAAACCGTCTTTTTCACCGCCAAAAAAGACATTTTTCCTGTAGCATAATTCACAAGCGAAGGTTAATTACAATTTTTTCTCTTGTTGTGTAGCGTAAAAAACACGCCATTGTAACACGCTACAAAGCTCGTAGTTTGTGGTTGCTCAATTGTTTGGCGCAATTTACATCCAGGGGTTAATTAAGCGTTGTTTTGCTGCAGTGGTGACTAAAATAAACCGTCTTTCACCGCCAAAAAAATACATTTTTCCTGTAGCATAATTCACAAGCGAAGGTTAATTACAATTTTTTCTCTTGTTGTGTAGCGTAAAAAACACGCCATTGTAACATGCTACAAAGCTGGTAGTTTGTGGTTGCTCAATTGTTTGGTGCAATTTACATCCAGGGCTTAACTAAGTATTTTTCTGCAGTTGTACTTAGTAAAAGAAACTTTCTTTTTCACCGCCACAGAAGAAATTCTGTAGCATAATTCATATCTGAAGGTTAATTAAGCCTGTTTGTGCTTTTACATTCAGTAAAATACACAGAGTTTTTAAACGGCACATACAAGTCAATTTTTCCTGCCCATTTGTGGAGCGCAATTTATATCCAAGGGTTACCCAAGCTTGTTACTGGGTTCATTTGGAGTCAAATACAGGGTGTGTATTTATCATATACAGATATCTTCAACAAACAGTATGTCAGACAGAGAGATGGCAGGCTCTTCACCCGCGAGTGGCAGAGGCACAAACATTCCAGGCCCAGGTCGCAGCACAGCAAGGGGACGTCGCATCAGGGGTCACTTGGTGAGGCCACAACTGCCGCTGTCATCAAGCGGCCGTGTGCTGACTAGCAACCCAAGGGTTCTTGATTGGTTGACTAGGTCATCCACTTCCTCCCAGATGACATCTGACAACCCCAGCCAAGAGTCGGTGGGAACGTCAGACACAACCCTTAGTTGGCATGGCCCGGAACTGGATCAGCGGCCCTCACCTGTCCTCAGCCCGCCTCTGTCCCATCCGGTTCCCTCAGCCAGAAATCTACTATGTGGTCTGGGCTCAGCGCCACTATATAGCGAGGATGAACAATTTGAGGAGGGCAGTCAGCAGCTACTTGACAGCGAAGAAATGGGGCCAATTGTGACCTGGGGTAAGCTCTACTGTCACTGTTCTAATCAAGTGTAAATTAGTTACTTCTCCTTGGCCATTAGAGGGCGCCAAAAGTACCAGCACACAGCATGGTTGGTTGTACAGCACAGGACTAGAACAGTCAAACCTAGTGTTGTGCATGCTAGAAAAAGGGGAGGAGACAGAAGTTGCTGGAACACTGTTGGAGGAGTGGATTCTGGGTAGTTTAGGTCCTATGCGACAGAGTGAAGGATACAGAAGAAGGTAGAGCACCTGACAGTAAAGACAGAGTCCTGTGTGTGCTGCAGCCATTGCACAACAGACAGTGAAGAGAGCAGCCAGCAATCACAGCTCAGGAGTGACAGGATATGACTGGTGAACCCTCAGGTATCTATAAGCTTATTACCCCCACCCCTCCCCCTGTAAGCAGTTAAACTGTGTGAATGCCAGGAGCCATTTGCATTGCTGTTATCATTGATGTTTACTGAAGTTACTGTATGGAGAATGGACTTGAATAAAGCCTGTTAAACTGCCCTACAGTGGAACCTGTTACCTTTGATGTGTGCTGTGAAGAGGATAATTACAAGGGCCCAACTCATTGCAAACCCCCCAGTTCCCTCAGAATCCTAAAGAACTCTTCATACCCCACGCTGCAACCCTATCAAAGTGGCATGTGGATAACATTTTGGTGGGATTTTGAGCGGAATATGAAGTAAAAAAAAAAGGGGTGAACACCCTGAAGAGTGAGGGCCCTCAGGCAACCTGAGAGGGAGTCTCCAGGGGGCCAGACCAGAGCGAGGGACGGAAGATTTCAGCAGCGCAGTGGAAAGGTTCACCAGCGCTTTCCCGCCAGTGATTTCCGCGCCACTTTACCTGCAAGGGCTGAAGCCAAGCATTAGGGGGATAGCTTACTGCCCGCATAGCCCAGTCATATCCGCAGCACAGATAACTGTCAGCACAAGGCAGCAGAGTGCCCTGCAGCAAGTTAACTCAGTCTTAAAGGGCCAGCGCACACAAAAAAGAAAATCCACACAAATTCAGCCATGGATGTGGAGGAACACATCAATAAGATCAGTGAGTCTCTGCTGCAGTTGTCCTATGCAGAACTAGGAACAGTCGCAAGATTTATGAAACTACCAGAGGACCATCTTGCTCGTGCACATAATCGCCGACATCTTTTGACAGCCCTGAATTGATTACTGGATGAGATGGAAGATAGTGAGGAAGAGGGCGCTATGTTGTCATTGTGCCACTCTCTGACCTCATGCTGTTGCTCCTGACGCCGTCACCTCCACTCTCTGTCATTTGGCCACTCTGTGGCCTACTCCTGTTTTTGCCACCTCCAGAATGTCATTGTGCCACTGTCTGACCTCATGCTGCTGCTGTGGCTGCTGCCGTGACCTCCACACTGTGTCATTGTGCCACTCTGTGGCCTACTCCTGTTTTTGCCACCTCCAGAATGTCATTGTGCCACTCTCTGACCTCATGCTGCTGCCACCGTCACCTCCACACTCTGTCATTGTGCCACTTTATGACCTCATGCTGCTGCTGTTGTTGCTGGTGCCATGACATCCACACTGTGTCATTGTGCCACTCTCTGACCTCATGCTGTTGCTCCTGCCGCCGTCACCTCCACTCTCTGTCATTGTGCCACTCTGTGGCCTACTCCTGTTTTTGCCACCTCCAGAATGTCATTGTGCCACTGTCTGACCTCATGCTGCTGCTGTGGCTGCTGCCGTGACCTCCACACTGTGTCATTGTGCCACTCTGTGGCCTACTCCTGTTTTTGCCAACTCCAGTATGTCATTGTGCCACTCTCTGACCTCATGCTGCTACCACCGTCACCTCCACACTCTGTCATTGTGCCACATTATGACCTCATGCTGCTGCTGTTGTTGCTGGTGCCATGACATCCACACTGTGTCATTGTGCCACTCTCTGACCTCATGCTGTTGCTCCTGCCGCCGTCACCTCCACACTGTGTCATTGTGCCACTCTGTGGCCTACTCCTGTTATTGCCACCTCCAGAATGTCATTGTGCCACTGTCTGACCTCATGCTGCTGCCGCCGTCACCTCCACTCTGTCATTGTGCCACTCTGTGGCCTACTCCTGTTTTTGCCACCTCCAGAATGTCATTGTGCCACTGTCTGACCTCATGGTGCTGCCTCCGTCACCTACACTCTCTGTTATTGTGCCACTCTGTGCCCTACTCCTGTTTTTTGCCACCTCCAGAATGTCATTGTGCCACTTCTGACCTCATGCTGCTGCGTCCGTTACCTCCACTCTCGGTCATTGTGCCACTCTGTGGCCTACTCCTTTTTTTCCACCTCCAGAATGTCATTGTGCCACTGTCTGACCTCATGCTGCTTCCCCTGCCGTACCTCCACTCTCTGTCATTGTGCCACTCTGTGGCCTACCCCTGTTTTTGCCACCTCCAGAATGTCATTGTGACACTCTCTGACCTCATGCTGCTGCTGCCGTGACCTCCACTCCCTGTCATTGTGCCACTCTGTGGCCTACTCCAGTTTTTGCCACCTCCAGAATGTCCATTGTGCCACTGTCTGACCTCATGGAGCTGCCTCCGTCACCTCCACTCTCTGTCATTGTGCCACTCTGTTGCCTACTCCTGTTTTTTGCCACCTCCAGAATGTCATTGTGCCACTCTCTGACCTCATGCTGCTGCTGCCGTGACCTCCACTCTCTGTCATTGTGCCACTCTGTGGCCTACTCCAGTTTTTGCCACCTCCAGAATGTCATTGTGCCACTGTCTGACCTCATGCTGCTGCCGCCGTCACCTCCACTCTCTGTCATTGTGCCACTCTGTGGCCTACTCCTGTTCTTGCCACCTCCAGAATGTCATTGTGCCACTCTCTGACCTCATGCTGCTGCTGTTGTGACCTCCACTCCCTGTCATTGTGCCACTCTGTGGCCTACTCCAGTTTTTGCCACCTCCAGAATGTCATTGTGCCACTGTCTGACCTCATGTTGCTGCCGCCGTCAACTCCACTCTCTGTCATTGTGCCACTCTGTGGCCTGCTCCTGTTTTTGCCACCTCCAGAATGTCATTGTGCCACTGTCTGACCTCATGCTGCTGCTGTGGCTGCTGCCGTGACCTACACACTGTGTCATTGTGCCACTCTGTGGCCTACTCCTGTTTTTGCCACCTCCAGAATGTCATTGTCAGAATGACCTGATGCTGCTGTGGCTGCCGCCGTCACCTCCACACTCTGTCACTAATGTTGCCACCTGAGCTCTCAGCTTGTTTTTTTCCAGCTGTCGCTGCCATGACTTTATCAGGCAACATTCCAGCTTCAGTTTTTTGGTCAGTTTTGCCCTCTTAAGTGCCCAGGGAATTTTATAGTGAAGCGATTCTAAGAGCGGCGGCAGTCATGTGCGTGTCATACTAAAACCCAACATTGTATGAAGACCATACCAAGCTCCCTCTGCATATTTAAGCATGGCACAACGTTCTACAGCACCCTGCAGGCTCTGTGCAGCCTGGAAATAGCTGTTTTTTAACATGATTCGTCCCGAAGTAATTCGGAATGAAGTTATTTTTGTCAGGAAATTCTGCGAAGTGACCGAACCGAATTTTTGAGAAATTCGCCCGTCTCTAATCATGACTCACCGCCTCCAGAGGACGCACTTGCCCAACCCTCGGCAGGCAAAGTCATGCTCACAGTATTTTCGAACCAGCAAGGAGTAGTATTGATGGATTTCCTAGCAAAGGGTAACATGATCACTGGGGCATACTATGCTTCACTGCTGCGGAAATTTCGTGAGGCCAACAAAACCAAGAGACGTGGCATGCTCACAACAGGTGTCCGCCATCTGCAAGACAATGCACCAGTTCACAACTCACATGTTGCCCAGATGGAACCATGCTCCTGTGGCTTTGAAATTCTACTGCATCCCTTTTATTCACCAAACATCGCACCATCGGACTTCCATCTCTTTCCAACAATGGTTATTTTTTTTTTTTTTTAACAATAAATTTTTATTGAATTTTCAATATAAAACAGATAAGAACAAGTTAGGGAACACAGACCCCAATTCAATTATACAGTAACAGTATATCTTAATACAATGAGACAATGACAATTAGGTATATGACATTGTAGGTATATGATCAAGAATATAAACACCGTTAGTGAAAGTGTCCAATGTATATATCATATTATACTAGTTGGAGTGCGTTTTCAGGTATCACTTGGACATCTAGAAGCATTAACTAGAGATTAGTAAAGAAGTTTACAATGTAGGGCATATCCGGAAATGGACGAAACATATAACCATACAATCAGCGACCCTTGTATAGTTTAAACTTGGTTTGATTTGAAATCGGTCGCTACAGTTAGTATACCTTTATGATATAGAAAGCAAAGGGAGCCTTTTTAAAAATCGCAGGCTTTAAACTTTAACAAGAAACACGTATGAGGACGGAGGAAAAGAGGGATAGGGATGGCTGTGGTAGGGGATAAGGGAGGGGAGGGGTTAGGCCACACCGGTGTGTTTTAAAGTTTCTGATAACTTTGGATCGACTAGGTTGGTGGGGACTGGTTGGCGGCCATCCATGGTTGCCAAAGGGTAAAAAATGTAAACGTTTTGCCGTTCCTAAAAGCTAACATTTTTTCGTATGTGAAATTAGTGGATACTATGTCAAAAACATCTGAATTGGATGGGGGGCTAGGAGACCTCCATTTTCTAGTAATTGCCAGTCTGGCTGCATGAAGTATATGACACACCACTGTCCTGTTTAAAAGCGGAACTATATGAATATTAATTAGGAACAAGGCGAATTCTGGGGAATTTGGACATTGCATCTGGGCAAATTTTGAGGACATCCTCAAGACCTCTATCCAGAATTGCTTTAGTAAGGGGCAAGACCAGAATATGTGTAGTAAAGAACCCCGGGAACCGCTGCCCCGCCAGCAGAGTGGTGAAACGGACGAGTAGATGAGAGATAGACGAAGAGGAGTGTAGTACCATCTGGTTAAAAGTTTCTGATACTGTTCTTAAAGCTGGCTGAAGCTGAGATTTAGGGGCCCACTGAAGAGCTACTAACCATTGGTGTTCGGTATATGTGCCCCCCAATTCTCTTTCCCGTTTGATGATGTCATCTGTTTTGACAAAGTCAAAATTATTGGTCAGGAGGTTGTATATCAATCTAGAACTCTTTTGGGATTTAGGAAGTTTCTTGTTTAGCAAGGATAGAATTGGATTGAGAATCTTGATGGTCTGGGCAGGGCTCTCTGTTTTGAGAAAATGGACAATTTGATTATATTGGAAGAGGTCCTTATCCTGCAGCTTATATTGGGCTTGGAGAGAAGAGAAAGATTGTAGGGTGTCATTGGTGTATAGGTCTTGAATGTAAGTTATGCCTTGTTTTTCCCAGTTGGTAAGAGATAAATGGGGAAGACTAAAGGACAGTGCTTGGATCGGGATCTGAAGCACCGAGGAGGATATTGTTGGGAAGGAAGCTGGGTTAACCATGTCCCAATATTTTGTGGAAGTTGTGATCGGCAGGGAGTGGGAAGATGTAAGTAGTTTGGAAGCAGATGGGTTAAGTAGCCAAGCTTTCAACGAGGTGGTGTTCAAGATGCCAGCCTCCATGGAAATCCACAATTTATCATCGGTCGGAGACCACCAGTGCTGCAGTTGGTCGATGGTAACCGCAATGTGGTATGCTCTTAACGACGGAAGTCCCATACCTCCGTGCCGCTCACACTTGTGCATGATGGATGTTTTTACCCTAGGACGATTTGATTTCCAGATAAATTTGTTCATTTGTGATTGAAATAAGGAAAACATCGAATTGGAAATGGGTATGGGTAGAGTTCTTAAGAAGTAGAGGATTTTGGGAAGTATTATCATTTTGTAAAGGACAATTCTTCCTACCCAAGAGTTGTCTATTTTAGAAATTCTCTCTAATTCTTTTTGTAAGTCATGATACAGGGGCAGAAGGTTGGTTTTCGCAAGGTTAGAGTTTTTTCTAGTAAGTTGAACACCTAAGTAGGTAAGCGATTTAGTTTGCCATTGAAATGGAAAGGAGGATTTTAATGACGTAGAGTTATTCGGACTGAGGAAAAAATCCAAAACTAGTGATTTAGAGGAATTTATTTTATAATAAGAAAGTTTACTGAATTTTTCAATAGTTTCTATTATGGAAGGTAGAGAACGGGATGGATTGGACATCGTCAGGATGATGTCATCTGCGAAGAGAGAGATCACGTGGGATTTGCCCGCTATTTTGATACCCGAGATAGATTGGTTTATGCGAATGGATTCTGCAAGGGGTTCAATGAGGAGTACAAAAAGTAGCGGGGATAAGGGACAGCCTTGGCGTGTTCCGTTAGTAATTTGAAAAGGTTTGGACAATAAATTATTAGCTAGGACCCGTGCAGACGGGGCGGTATATAGGGATTGTATGGCCTGGAGGATAGGTCCGTTAAACCCAAATTTTTCTAAGACCCTGAAGGCGAATGACCAATTAACTCTGTCGAACGCCTTCTCTGCGTCTAAAGACAGGAGCAGAGAAGGCAGTTTATGATTTCCTATATGTTGTATAATATTGAGAAGTCTACGAGTAGCGTCCGGTGCCTGACGACCCTTGATGAAGCCCACCTGGTCTGATTTAATCAAGCTAGGCAAGATATCCACCAGACGATTCGCAATTATCTTAGCGAACAATTTGGTATCAGAGTTCAGCAGCGAGATTGGTCTGAAATTAGCTGGGATGTCAGGGGACTTACCCGGTTTGGGGATCGTAACTATAGTAGCTTGTAACATTTCTGGTGGTAAAGTTCCCTTTGACATGGCTAAGTTGTATATCAGCAATGGTTATTTTTGAAGAGAAAGCATTTTCCAGATGATGAGACTCTGATTTCTGAAGTCACAACGTGGCTTTTGGAGCAACCTGTTGACTTCTACAAATGAGGTGTTTACAGTTGCTTAAAAAGATGGTAGAAGTGTGTGCCCCTAGGTGGCACCTATATAGAGAAGGACTAATAACTGTGCCAAGTTTCATTGCTCTCAGTCCACAGGAAGTAGGTCTAGGGAAATCTTTAAAGAACGCCCCTCGTATATATGGCGAGGAAATTAATCGCGTCAAAATGGTTAGATGAAACCTCTGTCAGAATAGGAGTTTATCAACAAAGTAAATTGACTAATTGCTTTGGAGAGAGGGGTGTACTTCAAGAGAGGAGCCAAACGTAAGTCTAATAAAATATGGGCCAAATGGCTTGATACACTGGGTCTTGCTTCTGCGAACCTTGTTAGATACAGAGTGGTGGGGATCTCTGTGTAGAATCGAGACCTTGTTTGCAGGGACTGTGTGGATGGAGGCCATTCAGCAAACAAGTAACAGCTTCATTGTGATAGGCATTGTTTGACTGTTAATAATCTTTAAATACTATGGGCCACATGTATGAATCCCGCCGGGTCGGGGCGCACCTTTCCGCCAGTTTTCCGGCGGAATCTGCGCCTGATTTATGTCGGGGCCGGGGCGCGCTCATACATACAATGTAAAGTCCGCCACGCCTCGCCTGTGTTTTAGGCGCAGTGCGGGTCCGAGGCGCAGTGCGGCGCTGCGCCTAGGATTCGGCGCCGGAGGTAGTGCGGTCATACATCCGGGGAAAAGTCCGCCACGCCTCGCCAGTGTGTGGGGCACAGTGCGGGGACCGAGGCGCAGTGCGGCGCTGCGCCTCAGATTCGCCGCCGGAGGTAGCGCACTCATACATGCGGGGAAAAGTTCCCTGCGCCTCGCCAGTGTGTGTGGGGCACAGTGCGGGGACATGGGCGCAGTGCGGGACTTAGGCGCCGTGCAGGGCTGCACCGAGAAACAGTTCCGATGCGAGACATGCTGGAACAGCGAGAAATCATTCCAGATGTCGGTGCGGAGTATGAATCAAAAATCGCCTTTATAAAGGCGTAACACTTTCTCATGAAAAGAGCTGAAACCTAAAAAATAAAAATACATAACACAAAATCACTCTCCACTATCCTAATTCAAGCATTAGGTTATTGGAAATTGCCGGGAAATACAGTAATTCAAATTCAGAAAGCTATTCTCATTGTCGGCAAAACCGGCCAATCAGAATAGGAGCGACAGTGAACCATTAAAACCTATGGGGAAGTTTAGACCAAATCAGAATCCAAACAGGCGGGATAGTTCAAAATACAGTAAAAATGCTGAAAAGACTGATTGGTTAAGCTACCGGGGACTTGGCTACTCAGCCAATCAGAATAGGAGCGACAGAGACCCTTTCAGCCTATGGAGAATTATTGACCAATCAGAATAGGAGCGACAAAAAGACCCATTCTAGCCCTATGGAGAAGTTTGGACCAATCAGAATAGGAGCGACAGTGGCCCATTCTAACCTATGAAGGAGAAAATAAACCAATCAGAATAGGAGCGACAAAAGTCCCAATTATATCCTATGGAGAAGTTTGGCTAAGTTAAAAGAGGCGCCGTTATTTGGCCCAAATGGGAGAGCGGCGACGCTTCTATGGGTTTTTCTAATGCAATCTGAAATCAACTGTACACGGCCGGGAAATCAAATTATAACACTACAGAAGTGGTCCCAATGTGTATATAAATAAATAATAATATGGGGGTAACGAAAAAAAAAATATTAATTCAATAAAATCATGTTTATTTCTTTATTTTCGTTAGCCAAGGATCAATAGTAGGGTCCCAAACAAAAATAAAGAAATAAACATGATTTTTTTTGATTTAATATTTTTTTTTCCGTTACCCCCAATTTATCTTTCGTTTTATAACACATCGGGACCACTTCTGTAGTGTTATATTTGATTTCGGCCATGTACAGTTTTATTTCAGATTGCCATTAGAAAAACCTATAGGAGCGTCGCTGCTCTCCCATTGGTCCAAATAACAGCGCCTCTTTTAACTTAGCAATCACAGAGCGCGCTCAGAATTTCTTTTCCCCATAGAACTCTATGAGAAAGTAGCTCGCGCCCCTGATTGGGTAAGCTGGACGAGCCCCCGCCGCTTCAACAATCAGCTTGTTTCTGCATTTTTACTGTATTTTGAACTGTCCCGCCTTGAATATGATTGGTCAATTTTTCCCCCATAGGATATAATGGGACATTGTCGCTCCTATTCGATTGGTCAATTCTCCTCCATAGGTTTATAATGGGACATTGTCGCTCTATTCTGATTGGGCTGGTTTATGCCGACCAATGAGAATACTCAAACAATTTGAATTACTGTATTTCCCGCGATTCTCTCTATTGCAATTCCTATGTAGCGCCGGGCTCGGCGACAAACGCGTTGTTCGGGTTTTTAACTGCTTTATTTGTAAAGAAGGGTTCTGCTTTTTATCTGATAATGTTTTACACTTAATAAAAATCATTTTTTTTATTAATACTTCATGCCGCACGGCGCTGGCGCCGAGATTTCAGAGCGCCCATCTCTCCCTAGACTATAATGGGGGGGAAGTAGCTCGCGCCTGATTGGCTGGGATAGCCAAGCCACCGCTAGCTCAGCCAATCACTCTTTTCTGTCTTTTTACTGTATTTTGAACTGTCCCCGCCATTGATTTTGATTGGTCCAAACTTCTCCATAGGAATTAAAAGGGACTTGTCGCTCCATTCTGATTGGTTAATACCCTTCATAGGTTAGAATGGGCCACTGTCGCTCCCTATTCTGATTGGTCCAAACTTCTCCATAGGATATAATGGGTCTTTGTCGCTCCTAATCTGATTGGCTGGCTTCTGCCGACCAATGAGAATAGCTTAAACAATTTGAATTACTTTATTTCCGGGAATTCTCTCTATTGCAATTCCCTATGTAGCGCCGGTCTCGGCGACAAACGCGTTGTTCGGGTTTTTAACCCGCTTTATTTGTAAAGAAGGGTTCTGCTCTTTATCTATAAAAATTTTAAAATTTAATAAAAATAATTTTTTGATTAATACTTCATGCCGCACGGCGCTGAGTGCCGAGATTTCAGTGCGCCCATCTCTCCATAGACTATAATGGGAGAAGTAGCTCGCGCTCTGATTGGCTGGGAAGCCAAGCAAACCCCCTAGCTCAGCCAATCACTCTTTTCTGTTTTTTTACTGTATTTTGAATTTTCCCGCCGTGGATTCTGATTGGGCTAAACTTCTCCAATAGACTAAATGGGTCTTTGTCGCTCCTATTCTGATTGGTCAATAAATTCTCCAAAAGGATATAATGGGTCTCTGTCGCTCCTATTCTGATTGGCTGAGCTAGCCAAGTCCCGGGTAGCTTAACCAATCACTCTTTCAGCATTTTTACTGTTTTTTGAACTATCCCGCCCCTGGATTCTGATTGGTCTTTAAAATCCCCATAGGTTTTAATGGTTCACTGTCGCTCCTATTCTGATTGGCTGGTTTATGCCGACCAATGAGAATAGGTTTCAGAATTTTAATTACTGTATTTCCCGGCAATTTCCAATATCATAATTCTTGATATTGCGCCGTTCTAGAGTTTTGGGGAAAATGTTTTTTTTTTTAAGTTTTGTTTATTTTTACATTCTGCTCTTTTCTGACACTGTTTTCCGCCCTTTATAAAGGCGATTTTTTTGAATCATATTCCTGCTGCACGGAAGCGGAGCGCCGAGATTTCTGTCGTGTCTTCGATCTGCTTCCTCGCATGTTTTGATCCTGCTTCACGTTGCCTCTGTCGAGGATTTAGACCAAAAAAAAACCTGGTCTGCCTGTCGGAGCTGCCGAGCGCTGCACTGCGCCTCGCTTTGGCCGACTCGCCATCGTACATGCCCAGATTTTCGGAGCGTGCCGCGTTCCGCCCCGGAACACCTACCCCGCGCCCACACCGTGCCCACTGCCCGCCCCTTCATGCGGGGCGCAGCTAAAAGTGGCGAACGCTGTGCCAACACTACATCCCAGCGTCCGACAGCGGGATTCGGGCTGGGAGGCGCAGTATATGCCAAAAAACGGGCAAAAAGCCCGATCATACAGTACATGTCGCCCTATATGTTTATAATGGTAATATGATGTCCTCAGTCTGGAGATGGATCTAGAGATGGGGGACATAGGTTGTTTTGGGTGTTAAAAGTTGGTCTTATAATAACATGTGCCTTACTTTGGTTTGTAATAATTTTTATATGACCAATAAAAAGTTTATTATTATAAAAAAAATATGTAGAAGAAGATAAAAATAATATTTTAGCTAGATACACTCTTGTTCCAATTTTGGTTTATTTCAGAGTTAGAATAGTTTTATCTCCTGCTTGTTTACAAAAGCTTTTTTTGGGGTTTCAGAACCCCCC